>JAUESH010000024.1:4726915-4738324 GCA_032275165.1 Synergus magnus | reverse complement strand
TTTAAGAAATCTTAACGAATTTTAATAAGGGATTTCGAAGGTTTTCGTGAAATTTTTTTGCGCTATTAGTTTGTTTTAAGATAGGACATACTAAGAAGACTCAAATTTTTTTGCTTTGTGGAGCACTTTTTTCTACCTGTTGTGCTAGAAAGGCGTTATGTCTGCGCAAATTCAGCTCGACATTGTTTTTTATTGCCCACAGTTTCCTTCCTCGTCGCCCATTTGCACACCCGAGGACAGGAAAATCCTTTAGATCGCTTTCTCAGTGTATACAGAGCTTTTCAAGAGAATAAACTCTATACTTTTATTACAGTAAACAATCTTGAAAGCAAGATATCGAACTCCATAAAATAATCTCGTCACTGATGATATATCCGCTTTAAAAAAGTTTTCTCTCAACTTATTCGAAAAGTGAGGGATATTTTATTCGTAATAAATAGATTTTATCTCGACTACGAATAACTTTTACTTATTAATTTACCTATAGCAGGGTTACAATAATAATTGATAGCTACGGCTTCATATTGATAAGTCATGAGCTATCATATCTGTTTAGTATTTAATGAAGCAAATGACAAGTGCCCTTCTAGTGTCATGCCAAATTCTGTTATATCAGTTTAAACATCTCTGACAACGTCAATCATTTTGCAGCTAGGCTATTTCAAACAAATTACTAGGATACTTAACTACGTTTAGTAAATAGCGGACATCCGCATAATTCACCGGAGAACTTGGTGATTATTTAACTCGTAAAGCTAGACTTCCTTGATTATTCTGTACGGAATATCGTAATCTTGTATAAGAGCTACTGAAATTAGCTCTCTTTATTTTCAAAATTAACAGTAAAATTATTTTTCCTTTACTGTGGAAACAGAAAGGATCACATTGAAAAATAAGTTTAAATTACAATTAATTGCAATTATACAATTATAAATTAATTAATTTCAAACAGAATTAGAGATTACTCACGTAATTGGCAATAAAGTATTAAGAAGATTAAGAAAATGTAGAGTGTTCGAACAATTCTATGAGTAAAAGAAACTTGTTTTGCGGGTACTCTTTACGTAACCAGGATGCGCCTCTGCGCATGTCTACACATTCAAATGCAAATTTCCCCATAATGCAAGACTTGCATTCTACTTCTTTTGCAATACACGTGTTCGGGGGTTTCCACGATATCGCTCGGGTTACTTTTTTCACTATTTTATGCAGACCTTCTTCTAACGTATATGAATAAGACTGTATAAGCTTATTTCTATACAATTTAGAAATGTATTCAACTTAAAAGTTTAATTTCATAAAACTTCCATTATGCAAAAAGAAATCTTTAGCTCTCTTTCTCTTTTCTGTCCTTGGATTTTATTTCAGCAGTGATTTTTCACACGGATAATGTGTAATTTGAATTCATTTGTGGCGGAATTGACAATCAATCGAATTCCAAGTAAGATCCGAAGAATAAATAAATTTATTCAATGATTTTACAAAAGCCGTGTGAGCCGATCGTAGTTGAATATAAATAATCAGGCTGTCCTGACGTGACATCCTGACGCGTGAATGGAGGAACAATTTATTTTGCGACATCGGTAAAGTTATTTATTCGGTATTGCCGACAAACGAATGGCGAAACGATTTAGTTCTGTTTTATGCGTGACAAGAGACTCGAGAAATGAGTCAAAAAGCTATCGTTTCTGAATTTACGAGCTGATGGTCTTGAGTGCTGTCATCGCAAATGGATATCTCAAAACTTTAAGAAAGGTTTCTATTACACGCCTAGCCTCGATTTATTTCAACCCAAACAATCTTGCCCTCTTCAGTTTCAATTTTTTTTCGTTTCTAGGATGAGTAAGAGGTATTTTTTTATTTACTTTTATATTTAAATACTTCTTACTCATCCTAGAAACGAAAAAAAAAATTGAAACTGAATAAGAGGGCAAGATTGTTTGGGTTGAAATGAATCGAGGCTAGGCGTGATTATTTATAAATAAATGCCAACTATCAATAGAGGACTCTTAACAGCTCAAGAGTTGCCTTAACTAATTAAGTTCTCAAATGGGAGAGCTAAATCTGCAATCAGGTGATTCTCCTTGATTTTGTACTCGCGCTTACTTTAGAGTTCCGGACGAGGGAATAATCTATAGGGTTCCTAATTTAAGGAAGACAATATGAAGAAGCTCGTAGGTTTGAATGTAAATTTATTCACCCCACGAAATAATGTGTTTTAATGTTCTAAAATGGCAGTAGTGCAAGTCTATTATAGTCAGGCATATTGTCTGACCAATTTGCTGTGACTACTGAAAGATTCTTCTATTAACTATTATGCAGTATGCACTATACTATCTTCAATCTGGATTATCTTCTTCATTTCTTATTAAATTTTTGAACATTAAAGCATGAATACAATATATACGTATGATAAATTAAGAAAATATTTCAACATTCTGAATCTGAATTAAAGTAATGAATTCAGATCGGAGATAAGAGAAACAAGTCCTATTAAGTTCCCATGCTGCAGCAAACAATGCAATTTAAATACGTATGCTCACAAATAAGTTAATTCTTTTTATCTCTTTCTCGTCTCTTTTGAGTTTCTGTCTTTTGAGAGTCGGTAAAATGGTCAAAGGACGTAGAAAGCGGCGAAATTAAAAGAAATTTAATACAATTTCCTTTTTCTTTAAGGAAAAAATGAATGCATGAGGCTAAGTATTCTACGAGTTTCCTTCAACCAAAGATGAACTTTGCAGTTTCTAAGAAGTTTTCTGCGTAGCATTAGCATACGCGACAAGAAAATTAACAGCCTCACGTGAAAGTGTTCATGGCTCCACGTGTGTGGGTGTACATGGAAAAAAAATTAGTTCCTGAAAAATTCCAAAACTCGTACATAAGTCTAGGATATGTGAAAAAGTTTGGTACAATTTTAGGAACATTGGATACAATTTTAGGAACGTTTGGAAAGAATGCAGGAATTGTTCAGAACAAATTATGAAATGGTTCCCAACTTTTTTATCTTATAATTAAAAAAGTGTAACTGAGTTATTAGGGAATAATTCGTGGAAAACGTGTGAACTTTTAAGGAGTGACTCAAGAACTGATTTTTGGAATCTGAATGGCTAACACGTCACATAAATTAATTTTTTTATGTCTTTGAACTGTTCCTGAAAAAGTCCGGAACTCTTCCTGAAAAAGTTAGGAATTTGTCTAGTAATTTCGTATCCCAGAGTGCGGTACTAAGTTGCAGAATTTCTCAGGAATAAATTTTTTCCGTTTACACAGAAGTTGTACGTCCTGAGAAAATTCGAGCGACATTTATGGGTTAAGTCCCTATTTGAGAAAACAGTATACAGATATTTCACTTCTGGTTACAGGAAAAAGGACAATGTCCTTACATATTTATGAAGCAATCCTGCAAAAAACACAAAAAAAGTGCATCCTGTTTTTATTGCCAATTTGCTATAGATTAAAGAACGAAGAATTTAATCCTTTGAAGACTATGTATTCTCCAAAGATGTATATTTATACGCCGATTTTTATTATCTGATTTGTGCAGACTTTTTTTGGGGCGAGAATCACTTGTTTCACTTATTATTCAGAGATACATTTTGAATGAAGTGATAAGTGCCTTTTTGTAGTTATAGAGCAGACAGGTCAGTGCCAAAATCTGACATGGGTGTTTATTGGGTCCTAAGTTGACTGGTTAGATAAAATAGAAAATACGAGTCTGACCCAGAAAGAGAATTTAGAGTCCGACCACTTAGTCCGATGCCATTCTTTGGTTTCCGTCGTTTTCGTGACTCGCCTCGTCGCTGTTACGCGAAAAGAGAGGAAATAACAGAAAAGAAGATTCCAAGGAAATTCTATTCTCCGGTGTTTTTATTCGTTATAGAAATGACTTCCAAGTGATTACCTCAATTACAGCTTTCAAATGGAAGACCATCTATTTTTACTTAGTTATTGTGTCGAAAATCTCCTCAAATTCAGAAATGACAATATAGCTCCCTTTTAAGCACATCTCATATTTCAATTGACTATCAATTGAATAACTTTCTAGAAAAAAACAAAATTATCAAAAGAGAGTTTAATTTTAGTTCCGCTCGAAACTTGAATGAATTTTTTAAATATGTTTTTATATATTTTGTTGACAGGTGACATGTATTTTTGAGATAGGATTATCATCTTGGTAATTATGGAAGTAACCTTATCTTATTAAATTATATTATATCGAGACACGCAATATTAAGAAATAGAAATAGTTTGTTTATTATTTTTTAAATGACTCACTACCAGCATTTAATTTATCTCTTAAAATTTAACGTTTCCGTAAAGAAATTTTAAGTAACACCTGCACTCGGGGTTTGAAATATAGAGCAGAACAGGTGAGTATGGAAGTTGATAGAACCCGCTGAACCTCTTTATTATCTATTTGGGTTACCTCGTATGTTCTAATCGCATGACTGGTGTGTCTTACGCATTTATGTGATTCGACAGACTCGATGTTACGTCAGCGAACCCAAGTTCAGGAATAAACAATTTTCTATAACATTTAATTATATTTTTATTCTTTTTCTCAATGTATCAAGCATTTCTTTTTGAGAAATTATTTGTCTACTTTACATTCGATTATATGATTTATTGGTAATAAATATTTTCTTTCAAAATTACAACACCGCATAACCTTCTGCGAATAACCTTTTGAAATAAATAATACCTAATCTATTATGACATTAAACAGGGAAAGAAATTCTATGGAGAAACATTTTCTGAGTTTATACTTTGATACTGATCAGCATAAAGAGCTTGAGGTAGATCGAGAAGATTAAACGAGTGGATTTACTTTGAAAATACTACCCCACAATATACAGATAATGAAGATCTTGTAATATCGATTATTTTGAATTTCATGAAGGCGAAAAGACCTGTAATGTATTTCTTAATTCTTTTTACAATGAGGAATAATGGCACTGTAGGTCATTTCAGTTGAGTAATGTCAAAACTTGGAGAAGTACATTCGAGCAGGACTACAATTTCAACCGATAGTCGCTTCCTTTGCTCTGAGCTTTAGCCCAGTTTTCAACTCATTCTCGTCTCTATATTGGGTAACTGTTCCTTATTTAACATCTAATTTACTGGATCATATTCATCCCAAGAGAAACGTTAGACTGGTTCACACGTTCTAATGGGAACCTGTAATTTTCTCGTTATGCAGATCGTAAAATCTCCAAGTAAAAAATTTAATGAAATGAGACGTTGAGAAATAGTTAATTACAAGAAGCAATATAGTATATTCAGATTTGAGTGCATAGAAGTTTTTTATAGTGACCTAGATGAACTAATTAAAGTTAAGGTTAAGGCACGGCTGCCACAGACTAATGTACATACTTCAAAAAAATGACAAAAGTGACTAATTTGATCTAAAAAGTGACTAATTTTGAAGAAAATAGCAGGGTGGCCACATGTCAGGGAAGTCAGGGAAATATCAGGAAAAATAGAAACTGATCCATTATTAATAATAATAATTTATAGTTTATTGAACAGATTTTATAAGATTTCCCAGGATTTCGAAGAATTATAAAGAATTTCTAGGGATTCTTTGATATTTTATAGGTTTCTAAAGATTTCAAGAAATTTTAAGGGATTACAAGAGATTTTTATGATATTTAAAAAATTTCGTCAAATTAAAAAAAAATTACACGCACTTTTAATAGATTTTAAAGAAACTTTAGGAAATTCAAAGAATTTTAGGATTCCTTGTGGAATTGTAAAGGATTTTAAGAAGCTGGAAAGAATTTTTAAAAATGTTGACTTATTTGAGGAATTTTAAAGGATTACATGAAATTTCAATTTCTAGGACCTTTGTGAGATTTTCAGGAATTTTAAGGGATTTAAAAGTTTTTCGTGGAATTTAAAGTATTTCAAATAATTTTAAATAATTTTAAAGGATGTAGTAAAACTTTAAGGGATTTCATGGAATATTATGAAATTTACAGGAATTTCGTGGAATTTTATGAAATTCTAAGGGATTTCATGAAATTTTAAGGAATTTTAAAGGTTTTCATGGAATCCTAAGAAATTTCGAAGGATTCTGTGATATTTGTATGGATTTCAAGACGTTTCTATTAATTTTAGAGATTTTTATGAATTTTAAGTGCTTTTAAAGTTTGTCGCGAAATTTTAAAAGATTTTAATAGATTTTCATATTTTTGAGAAAAAATTCGGAGTCTAATACGTTTAAAAACACTAAAATGACCTTTTCCTTTTAAAAAGTGACTTATAGTGACTGTTTAGTAAGAAAAGTGATTTATAGTGCTTTTTCTTTAAAAAGTGACTTGCAAAAAAAAAGTTACTGAAAGTGATTTAAGTGACTGTGTGACAGCCCTGGGTTAAGGGTATTTTTGGTACAAAAGTATTAAGATTAAAACTCGAGCAGATACTTAGAATGATTAAAGCAACGACCTAATTGATGCAGTAATTATGGTCATTATCACAGTCAGTTTACACTGTAGTGCGATAATTGACCCATAGCTAAAGTTTGCTACAATACAAAAAGTGATATAATCTGGATTAATTTAATTTGAGAAAAAATTATGCTTACAGGTAAGGTTGTTTACAGATTGCTCCTTAATATTAGCATTTATAGACGTCACATGCGACATTGTGCAAAAATACGCAAAAGTATTCCCTTGGCACAAATAGTAGTGACGTTAAACATTTTTTAATGCGAAAATGTTTTCTGCGTTAGATTGTAATACCTTTGCTACATTTGTTAACTGCAAATTGGGGACTAGATTATTGTATCATTAATGTTGTTTTATATATTATTTTAAGTAATTACCGCTTCTCTAAAATTATCAGAGCTCAATATTAATCATCAAAATTATCATCTGAGACTGAAAATTGCAGCGATCTACCTTATAAGGATTTGATAAATATGATCATTACAATTTAACGATTTATTGATGATAATCGTATGTAAATATATAGTCTCTACTTTGAAAGTATTCTTGTCATTTATAAACTTGTCCAAGTGGCGTCTTACTTATGTCCTTTCTCCCTCCATCGTCCTTGTTTGAAATTCCGTAATGTTGCAAAGTGCAGTCGTTAAAGTTCATCCCGGAGGAAGCTTATGGCAAATTAAATTCTCCTCAAGAGTCGAGTTCGATACAAAAGGAAAAGAATCACGGCATATTAAAAAATTATTAAGAGCACGAAAAGAGAAAAAGAATGTGGAGAATGGATTTCAATATGTTCCTCCATTTTAACTTAATTACTCGGTCAAGATATTACAAGAGACACGTGACCATAAATAAGCATATTATTATCCAGACAAAACATTTCATTGACTTGTTTTCGAATATTTTCGAGATTGGAGGAACGTGGGTCGTGTGTAACGAGAAGGTATTTCCTTATAAAAAATGTAAATTCGAGATACCTGACCGTCATGTCAGACCGTAAAAACGAAGTAGTTCTATAACATATCTGGAGTGAGGAAAATTTTACCGCTATCATTTTATCCAAAAGGTAATTCGAGAATATTTTTGCTCATTTTTCTCCATTTTTCAAAGGCGGCTAGCTATTTTCGTAAACTCGAAAAATTTTCCTGGAGGTCGAAGTCTGATGATTAATCACGGGAGAGCAAAACGCAAAACGACCATAAAATTTGTCGTAAGTCGGTCGACTCCTTCGTCTTATTAATTTCTCTCGCATATCTTGTCCGAGTTATTCAAAATATGATATTTCAAACTATTCATTACAGTTGCATATAATTATTCGAGAAGTACTCGTTCTATTGAATATCACAGACTTATTTTTTTCTCAATTCAAAATTTTTCATTGAGATTTGCCAAAAATTGACTCACAAGGAGCAGGAGGTAGGTGTTCCCCTTCGATTTTTTTCGCTCTCAGATATTCCCGTGCAGAAATTTTGATGTGGTTCTGGTGGGGCCCTGATCAGTTTGCCCTAGTTCTAGTGTGGTTCTAATCTGAAAAACTGACAATAACCGCACAAATGCGCGTCGAAATTTCACTGGTAAATACTCCACCTAGGCAAAACTGAAGTTTATGCACTTCCCTCGCATAAACACAGTTGCCCTATATATTTCCTTAAAAATATTACGCTAAAAGAGATCCATATCTCCAAACACTTTTGCAAAAAAGTCAATAGTCAGTAATATTTGAATCCATATAAAATAAAGACCTGTTTTTCAGCTACAGAAGTATTTTTTTCAATGAATATATATTTTTTATCGAATATCGTCGATATCAATTTCAATGGTATTGAATGTTATAAGGAACAGAGTTTTAGTATGAAGACTCATTTGATCGCTACCACCACCTAAAATAAACGCGTTGACTGCCGCTTGTTACGTTCGTAACATATGTGCGTCAACAACCCCTTAAAATGTTTCGAAAACCACATTCAGCTAGTCAGTCATGTTATTTTTAATTAAACCTTCCAGTAAGCGATACACCGTCTCAATTAATTACAAAATATTACCTGTGAAAAGTACTAATATAGCTAATGAGACTTGACAAGAATGATCATTTCAGCAATATTTTCTACGTTACATATATTGGGCATTCCATGGCAAATCCCCAATTAACTGCTTCAAAATTTTTAAAATCTTATTGTTTAGTCAGAGATAGGCCAAATCTTAACTCCCGATAAGTCTATTTTTGAAAAAGTTACGGCCATTTGAAAAAGAAAAAAGCCATTTTTTTGAAAAACCCATAACTTTTTTTGGGTTAGGTAAAAAATTTTTTCGATATGCCAAATCGAAAGGGGTCGGGGTCAAAAGTCGTAGATTTGGCATGGAATGCCCCATATATACATATATACATATATATAATTTACAAGCAATAACATGTTGCCAAATTTTCCGAATTCTCTGCTGTAAATCAATCGTAAAATAGTGTTTCCTATTTGCTTTTAAACATAACTGGCCACGAAATGGACTGTGAAAATATATTCTTTCGACTGTGAATTGGAAATTCTGTTTCTAAGAAGAAAACCAACACTAAAAGCTTCATAAAAATATCCTGTGTTATAAATTAATAGAACATTTATATATATATCAAAATTTCAAAATTAAGACATATATTATCTCAACGAAAATTAAAAGAAAAAAGGTATTTCTATTTCAAATTAATTGACATATAATAGCTTGTTTTCAATGAATACTCATATTTGCTTTCAATAGGTAGCATCTGGCGCTAGCTAGAGACTCGGAAAGTTTGCAAAGTAGTAAACAGTTGCTAGTAGCTCTTCCCGAAAAGTTTGCGGCTTCGACAGCTGAGGGTCAATTTGTGGGAAAACTCCCTTTACTTATTTCGAAATTTAGGGTAGCGTTAGGACACAATGAAGGGAGGAATTTTCCTCTAGTGGTTTGCAAACTTTAATTACGAATACCGAAAACGTGATATTAGCAAATTTTTTCATTCATTATTTGCAACTTTATTGCTAATCAATTTCTAAGCAATTAGTCCAACCCAATTCGCTTGATTTTAAAATACAAAAAGATATGGATTCGAGTGTACTGATTGAAAAGCTTCAAATTATTGAAATTAATCGTAAATAGTAGAGTTTGAAAGGGGAAGAATAAATTCTTACGTCGCGGTTTGAATCTCGTGAATTTACGACTCGAGCGAAAATATCGTCGACTGAACCGATTAATCTACCCGAATAACGTCACGAGTGAATTATCAGGAAACGTCCACAATTCGTTGATTTAATAAGAAAAGTACGTAAAAATTCACTTTTTGATTAGAGAAAAGTCAATTATTAAATTAACTTATTAATTTTAAAAGTTCTATTAAACTCTAGAAAATTTTAATAGGTATTTAAAGTAACGATGTTCCGGTAATTTTTTGAATAGCGTGGAATATTAATATAAAATTGTGTTATTTTAACATAACACCGTTTGATATTTAATAGGTATTGTTTGAATTTAGAAAAGGATTTATAATCGATATTACTAATGAGGAAAAATGTCGTTAAGTCTATATTGCAAAGCTTTGGTTATGCAATAAACAGATCCTTGAATTCTCATAATATTGAGCTAGACTTAAAACGAGTTTTTAATTAACTTCTTCATTTCTCCTTTTTGTCCTCTTCCTTTCTCTTGGCTCCTTATCATCATAACATTGCCAAGTAACTCATAATGTATTCAGCTAGGAGTTATTGTCAACAAAGTATAGTAATTATGGCTAAAAACACATTTTAAACATTAGATAACCATTTACGTAATCCTGATCTATAAGAAGAGCTTTAAAAGATTTGATGAATGACAGTGTATATAAGGTTTCGTGCTAAAAAGTTCAGAGTTTAAAAAAATGCGATTTTCAACAAAATATTTCACTATAACTGGCGCAAACTGGCCAGAATCTCACCAGAAATCCATCAAAATTTCCGTACGAGTCGATAAGGATTTCCTGGACAAGAAAACTAGTACTTTCTTGTGCTGATTACATTACCAAGAAAAAATATTTTCTTTCTAATGAGGAGGTATCAAAATCTTCAAAATATTAAAAAGAAAAACTGCACATCTCTAAGGTCTAGTAGGGAAAAATTTAATCTCAACAATTCATTGAGTTTAGGTCCCCCTCATTCATAAAATTTATCGTCAGTTTCGTGACTAGAGTCATAATAATCTCTGTGATATAGAAGCATTTCGTAATATGTATAGGAATGGTACAGTACCTACAGTCTTTTTTAAATATAAATCTTTGGTTTCCCATAAGCAAAGAAAAGTTAATATTTGTGGTCCGATTCTAGCAATAAATTGTGACGCTCTCCGAGAAGTGAACATATATATTCTCGAATCTGGGCTTAAAAATGACATCCGCAAAAGGTATAATCTTACTTAGGGTGAGAACAGTAAGAATAAAGTACATACTTCAAAAAAAAAATATATATATATATATAGGTCTATGTTTTAGAACATATAGACACGGAAATGAGAGTCGATTAATTCAATAAATATTGATAAGGCAGTACGTATCAGTAATAAATAATAATATATGACTCACTAACTTCCACATGCACATTTTGCTCTCGTTACTTGACCCTTGAATAAAATTTTAATATTATATAATTTATATTCTATTACATTTCCACGCAATGAAGCTGTAATTTAATTAATAAAGAATTATATGGGGCATTCTATGCCAAATCGACCACTTTATGAAAAAAAGAAAACAAATTAAAAATGACAATCATCTCGAAATTTCCATTTTTTCCAAAAATTACAAAAAAAAAAAAACGTTGAAGATTGATCTGTATAATTTTAATAATTTTTTTCTGAAAAGTGCATTTAAAAAGAAAAATTTTGAAAAAGAAACCTCCCGATAAGTCAATTTTTGAAAAAGTTACGGCCATTTGAAAAAGAAAAAAGCCATTTTATTGAAAAATCCATAACT
>JAUESH010000024.1:4708103-4720916 GCA_032275165.1 Synergus magnus | reverse complement strand
AAAAATTTTTAAAAATTCTGAAAAATGTTTTCGATAGGGTAGAAAAAGATAAAAAAAGTTTCAGCCAAATCGAAAGGAGTCGGGGTCAAAAATGGTCAATTTTGCATGGAATGCCCCGTATGTAGTATTGGGAATTCTAATTGAATCAATCATTCTCTTTATAGGAAGAATTTCTCTCTATATTGTTTCTACTCATTCAAACTTTTTAGTGCGATTGAAGGAAATCCTAATGCATTTTCACAGTATAAACTACTATCCATTATAAACCTTGTTTCCAAACAAAAGTGGTTTATATATGAAGTATAAATAAACTCTCACATACATACTTCTGAGCCGCATTGCTTTACTACAGTCACTTAGATCTGGGCTTTTAACTTTATATATAGAACGATTAATTCACTACATGTAAAACAGAATTTCCAGAAAGATCTTAATATTAAAGGCTTATTCAAATTATTATAGAATCTGAACTTTTTAGAAAATCTTCGATATTTCAAAGCATAATTTAATCTTATTTGTCTTTACTTTTTCGAAAATTTTAAACACCCTAACTCAAGTTTAATCATTTGTAACTAATTCATCAGAATATATAATTATAGTAATCTTAATTCTTGAATAAATATGTCACAAACTTTGTAACTTAGCTCTGGTCAAAATTCTAATAACTAACTTTAATTAAATTAATTTACATAGTTAGAGTTTTCGAAGTTTAACCACTATGAAGGTCCTACTATCTCTTCATTTATACACTTTATTTATACAACTCTGTACAATCTTAGTACAATCTAAACTTAAGTTTTGTAATTTACATCCGGAATACATTTTAAAAAACAGTCCCTACTTCTGACATAAAAAGTCTCGTAAACAATTTAGTTTACAAATGTAAAAAACACATTCTAAAGTGAAATGATTCATTTAATTACTAATGTTCTTCGTGTAAATAAATCATGATGACAAGCATTAAATATGTTGCGCTTGAGAGAAAAGTCATATTGCAGAATTCAGAAGGAGTCTGCGGCTCATAAAATTCGCACACCTAAACGTCCTCAGTTTTCCGACCACATTCGACCGTCTATCTCTTTTGGACACGACACTCCAGTCGACCCTAAAGCGACTCCCCATTCGCCATTTTCACTCATGGCAACCTACTAGCCCTAGTCACAAAATCAACTTCTTTTTTTTTCTCCAGATACCCTGTCGCCCAGTTGATGTATATTCCATCAAAGTGGCATCAGAGAACGAAGTAGATAAATATACGCGAGACAAGATTTTCCAAACGACTGAGCTATTTTGGTCAGCCTCCGGTATTCGCGAAACCCCGATGAGTGCAGCGACTCATGAGATTTTTAATTTTTTATTCAGACTACTAAATGTGAAACTCACTTCGAAGCACATTGAGGAAAAAGTATATAATTTATGTTTCACAAGTCATTAACTTTCTGCTAGTTAGAAAAAATTCCCGAAAATATATATATATAGAATTAATTCACGAAAATTTAGTCAAAAAGTAACTATGGGGCATAATTCCGAAAATTATAAAACGTGACGAGAAAATTTCTTCCTCATTTTTATAAAAATTTGCAAACAGTGACGAAAGATTATATAAATTCATCAGCATCACTCCTGTGTGAATAGCCCTTTTGCCATAAGCTTTAAGAGCTCAGCTTCTGATTAAAATTTAATTAAAAGTTCAAGCTGCAGTTAGGCAGTGAAATGTCTTCTTCAAGAAATTGCTCGAGATGTAAACGAGTTGAAAGTCGAAATAATTAACGATTTTCAAATCTCATCTCGAGAGTAAAATATGAGATAAATTTCAATAAAAGTATATTAATATGATTTAACAGGGTGTCTATTAAATTTTGCCCACGAGATTCCCCGAAAATTCCCGCATTTTTCCCGCTTACAAATATAAGGTCCAATCCCTCAACCTATTGCCACTAAAAACAGGTAATTTTTTTTAATAAAAGTAAAATCAAGGTCAATTCCCAAATTTTCCCGGATTTTTTTCAGTTCCCGAACAACTCCCGGATTTCCTTAAAATCCCGCACAGTAGACACCCTGATTTAATTTTCAGCGCATGTCAAGTATGTGTATAACAAAAGATTCTCATTACATATTTTAATGAGGAAAATTTGTTTAATTTCAATGTAAAATTTCCAGTATAATACGAGAAAATCATGCAGAGATTTCCATGTCTGACGATAGCGAAGCGCGAATGGTTTGTGGTGGCAAAAAGAGCGTGAGTGCTTTTTTGGCCATTCTACCAAATTGTGCTTTCGCTACCCTTCATCGTATATATTGTAGGTACGCCGTACACTCAAGATAAAAGTCACATGAACCCCCTTCTCTTTCCCAACCATACTATCCTGGTTTACGTGATTAAACTGCTTCGTGGATTACGGCCAAGAAAATAGCATTAACTTTTATCCTTTCAACACTAAAACGAGATTTTTAAGATCCATTGATTCAAAAATTCCAAAATTGAACCAGACTTCCCAGGATTTGTTCTTTTCCGTAATAAAAACCTTACTATGCTTTTAAGCTCCTAAATTTTTAAGCAATGGGTTTTGGAATTAAAATAAGCGTCACTTAATTAATCTTACAACAATTTATTTTATTGGGGGATCTAGGAAACTCTTCAGAAACTTTTAAATTTAAAAAAAGTGTTGTGCATCTGATAAACAAGGGCATCTGTATAAATCATAACCAATTATTATAAGTTTAACTCACACATGTGTTCGCCAAGGGGCCAAACATGGGGTCCAGAGTTGACTTCCACGAGGACAGTAGGTGTGCAAATTAATAGGACACAAAGGTCAGCAACACTTAGGTTCACTAAGAAGATGTTCGTACTGTTTCTCATATCTTTTCCTCGCAGTACAACCAACGGTACCTAAAAATTCATAGATTTAACTAACTGATCAATTTAATTATAAAATTATTTTTTTACAATATAAAATTATAAAATAATATAACACATTGAGTAGGTGTAAAACTGTTCTGTAGTACCAAAGATTCAATAAATCTAAATTGTTAAATATTAATAATCTTCGATACCTAAAAGAGTAAAAAAAAGAACATCGAAAGAGGGTTAGTACAATTTGTAAGTCTAAGTAAAAAATATGATTTCTGAAAACTTACCATAAGATTTCCTATTATCCCCAACACCATGACCACAATGCACACCACCATTGATGTTGTTCTGATATATGGTGGTAACATATATGGGAGGGATGTAGTATTTTCAGCTTCCGGCACAGAAACTAAAAATAATTAAGTCCTCTTTAATCAACTTCAAGTTTCTTTGTTTATTTGTATAAAATCATATATTTATGAAATAATCAGTTTATCTAATCTAAGAAGCTATCACTGCCCGCCGAAATTTAAAGTAAAGTTATTTTTAAAGTTATAAAGGCTACAATTTCTTCCGTCTGTCTTATATGAATTTTTTGCGGTTAAAACGAATCGATGATAAAAAAAAATAATCACTGTCTTTAATTCCAATTTATTTATAGTTGTTCTTTGTCATGTTCTCTGTATAGAGATTAGAGAGTCTAAGTTTTCATTTATAATCATTTTCTAATTAATTAAACAGAAAGAATAAAAAAATCTTTAAAGATGAAAAACTGTTTAAAACATGAAATAATAAAAAAAAAACTTCATACTTGAAAATCCATCAAGAGTACTGCTTCCAATAGCGGTGGTATAAAACGAAGTGTTTTGTTCGAACGCCATGGAAGTCACGGTGGAAAACATTTTTAAAGAACCATCGATGAAACGCTCACACTATTTTTTTTCAGTGCCCTTTTAGCACTGAGATTTGGCCTCTAAGTTTTGTCCCTTGTATCGGGAGGCCCGATTGTTCGAAACACGTCGTTTCTCATTGATCTTTGATTATTTCACACCAACACATTGAAAACTTTCTTAAAATCCTTTTCAATTATAATCCCATAATTAAATTAAATCCCAATTGAAACTCAACTTTAGCTTTGCTAAACGGAATGATAGTTAATAACAATCAACGATTTAATTTTTCTATGTTTATTAAATTTCGAAGCACAACTTTTCTCATCGATACTGCACTCAATCTCCATTATCAATTGTCACTGTACTCCTTAATCCATTTTCATTTTCGAACTCTAATATTTGCACTAACGTTTTAAACATCCTAAAGAACTTTTCCGTTATGAGGAATCTATATTTTTCCAGATTGTTTTCTCTCGAACGGAAAAAATACATCTCTGAAATCACAGATTCGAATCAACAGCAGGCGATTCGACTTTTGTTTAAATTTTCACGTTATTAGGTTTTTATTTTGAATCATATGAAAATTGCGGCGATGTTAAGCGAACGAGATGCGAGGATAGACTGAAAATCTGTAGGCGAAAAAGCAGGGTGAGTCACCTCAAGTCGCGTATAGTCTGTGTACCTTACAATCTTTCATTTTTCGTCGACTAGTTCAATTATCAATTTTTTTCATCCGTAACGAGCAAGATGCTCAAAAGACTCGAAGTAACTCGTATACCGAAATGACTCATGTTCTGTATCGGAATTTCACTTTTCTTGTTTTGTTCATTATGATAATATATTCTATATTTATGAATTGTAGAACTAAAATAAGCAATAATTGTAAAAAAGTTAAGGGTGATAAGAATAAGTAAGAAAAGAGAAAAAGAACAGGAAGAGTAAAAAAAAAAAATGAGAATATAAAAAGAAAATTCTATGATACATTTAAAAGAAATGAAAGTTACGACCAGATAGAAAAGTTGGATCAGTCAGTAGAAAAAAGAAATGATTACAAACTTTTGAAAAAATGTCTAAAGCTTGAATTGTCTGGAGAGTCCCCACTTTTTTCCTGAGAAGGTATGTGAAATATTTGCAACCTCATTCGGGAGAAGAGAAGGCACAACCATAACTGATCCCACGCATGTCAAATGAGGACAAATTTAGTAACGTATCAAAACCAAATTGTATTCAAGGATGCTATTTATATACAGTTTGATGTTCCGTATGATTTACTGATTCGGTAAATGTAAATTGCATTACCACAACAAGATAAAATTAGGGTTCTGTATAGAAAGTGCAAGGAAAAAAATCATAATCATAATCAAAATTATTGAAAATACAATAATTTGAAACAGTTTCGGAATACTCAATGAAACGTTAGAGTAAACACTATGTAGCAAATCGGAATTCAAGAGAAAAAACATTGCAATCAAAGGGATAGAATTGAAATTAAATTTATTAGTTTATTGGTAGCCGATATCTGTAATATTGAAACAGAGATTATTCCCAAAACCAGATTGTGTTGGAGATGAAACAAAGGTGACGATACTGCTGAGATGAAATATGGCGGAAATTAATGCGATAGTATTAAATGACGTTAGATACTCCATATCATAATTACTAAAAAATTACGGTTCATAGTAATAAATAATAAAAACAATAGATACTACACGAAAAGGAAACACATGGATTTTTATTTTCTTTCTTAAAAAAAAAAAAAAAAAAAAAAAAAAAAAAAAAAAAAAAAAAAAAAGTTATATTTTTAAGTATTTTAAGAAGTTAGATAATAATTATTGAGAAAAATACAGATGTCATTGTACTGAGAATCGATTTCTCGATTCATGAAAGAAATTACCTTTCATTCGCGAATGCAATTCCGTACTCGGATCACCTTAAGTGGGGCTCACCTTGTCACTTTCTATTAACGCCACTTAACCCCTTATGGCATTAATGCCAATATCAGTTACCGTCTTCTTTTATCTTTCAAAACTGAATCAGTATTGCTATTATTGTATTTTATCATTGAGATAAAAAATAAACTAATGCAGTAATTAGTAATTAAGTGTCAGGCACACGTTTTGGTGACTAACTCTACTATTCTTTTTTCATAATATAAAATTTACAGTCTATCCCTTCAACACAAGGTATAAAAGAGTTATTATTCTTCTTCTACTCTTTACTATTATTTAAAAAATTTTTAAAGGTAAGGAAAAAAGAAAGAAAGAGATGAAATGATAGGGTAAGCTCCCTTTTTAAATAGCTTTGTATTCAATTATTCGAATTTTTACTGGCGCTCTTTTATAATTCCTAAATCTTGATATAAAATAGCCAACACAAAAATGCCTTGTTATTTACACCTGCAAAGAATATTAATCGCAGATCAAATAAAAATCAGACATCAAATCTGATTGAATTCACGCCTATTTCCTGTTTATCTGAAAAAAGAAATGCAAAGATGAAATCCCAAAGCTTAATGCCCACTTTCACATCAAGGCGCGTCGGATCACCTTTTAGGGGATCAAGTAACGTTTCTCAGTGCCTTATATTCTCTTTTTCCATCTCTCATCTCTTTTTCATTCTTTTTTTTTTTTTTTTTTTAAATTGATTGACATCATAATCATTTCTCAAAGCTAAAATTTGCCGCGATTTCAATAGGTACGATTTTCTTCATGTGTATTATGGGACTGATATTTTTTTTCAACAAATGCGGTGCCAAAAAAAATAAACATTTTGCGAGTGAATTTTTTTTTTTTTTTCAACTGAGAGAGAATTTAAATGTTTCCTACTGCATGGGTTTTTTACGCTGATTTGGGGTTTTCATATTTGTTTGTTTTAAAATCCGATTATCCACGTGAGTGGATATAAATGCAATACTACGAAGTTGGGTGGAAATTGTTCGCGCAAGTGAATTTGACGCACGTGATAACTGTCAGTCATGCTTGCGGTTGCGTACGGGTGACCATACGTGAACCACTCCAAGAAGTTGATCCGAAGCGCGCGGATAGTGGCGATACACTGTTTTTAACACCGGGAACCACTGCGCGCCAACTTCTCTTGAAAACGTGTTATCTCTCAACGCATGCGCATTTCAATTTTGTTACCCAAACCACTTGGGTGAATCTGCTAAATAACGCAGATGGAACATTCTAAGCAAATATGGCATCAATTCAATTCTGGATGTGTCACTGATTTTTGTTTCGTTCGGAGTAACAAATAAAAGTTATAGTTTTAAATAATTTAAATAACTAGCAACTATGATCCGCGCGCGATTAATTTCTCGTTTTTGCACTCCTTTTACGAAAAAGATTCAGAGGATTCTGAGCAATTTCAAATCATAAGATTTTAAAATCTTTTAAGAGATTTCAAAAGTATGCAAAACAAATATAGTAAAATTCCTTGAAATTTTGTAAAAGCACTTGATATTCCTTGATTTTCCTTAAAATTCAATAAAACATCGTTATATTCCTTAAAATATAATAACTTAAAATCCTATGAAATCTTATGAAATTCCTTTACATTTCGTAAAATCACATTATATTTCTTAAAATTCCTTAAAATATTGTTAAATTTTTTTAAATTACTAAAAATCCCATGAAATCTCATTAAATCTCTTAAAATTCCTGAAAATCCAATAAATTTCGTAAAATCCCTTGAATCCCTTAAAAGTCCTTAAAATTATTTAATATGCCACAAAATATTGTAAAAAATTCTTCATAATTCGAAAAAGTGCTCTCAACAAAAACTCTAAATTATAAATATACAAAAAGCAGATTATTACATTTTTTAAAAGAAATGTAATTTATTTGAGTCAGTTGTCTCAAAATCTAAAACAAATGCTTTTGTATTCGAACATAATTTCCTGCTTAAATCGCGCAGCCAGGATCCTGTTAATCCTTCATAAAATTTTTACTGTAATCACGTTTATCTCTAAATGTCCTGGTACATAGTTTCCGGTAGAGTAATTCGGTTTTGCATAAACTAAGATAAACGGCTTTCCTAACAATGTTAACATCATGCTTAGATGATCTTTACAAAACATAAATATTCCCTGTGTGTTCAACTGTTCACACTGGTTTATTACAATATATATTATTATTGAAATATATTTTCATGAGAAGTTTTTCTCTCAGATGTACCTATATGAAAATTATGCGATAATATAACAGCAAATGGAGAAGTGCATTACTCACCACATGTCAACCCTCGTTTCTGCCTCTGCGTTCATTACAACCGAACAGAATTTTCTGCATCGAACGAGTTGATCTCTACATCTGAAAAAGATAGATATAAAATGTTAATATCGAATTTCCAAATGTCACTTTCGCGGGAGATATGAAAAATAATGTTTACGTTACAAAAAAGTACGTATCGTTTTTCTGGGCTTGAAAATTCTATTTTTGAAAGGACCACTTAGGAAAATTATCCTTTCTTCGTTAGATTTCAATAAAGCAATTCCTAGGTGTGGATTTGTCGCGTAAAAGTTTTCACCACTGGAAGTGTGCCAGATAAAATACTGGAAAACACGTGTTTTGTGAACGAATGGGCTTTCAAAAACTTTTCAAATTTACAACGGCTACCTTCATAGGAGTATTGAGATCCGACTGCCATTTACGTTTTCCACTTGAGTATTCTGAATGTTAAAAGTAATCTGCAGAATTACACTGGAAAACTTTTATGTCCGCACACCAAATAATAAAGTAATAAATCCAACGTCATTTTCAGTTATTCGATAAGGAAATATATTTTGTATTTTATTATATATATGGGGCATTCCATGCCAAATCGACCACTTTTGACCCCGACCACTTTCGATTTAGCTGAAACTTTTTCATCTTTTTCTACCCTATCGAAAACATTTTTCAGAATTTTTTCAAATTTTTTTACCTAACCCAAATAAAGTTATATTTTTCAAAAAAATGCTTTTTTCCAAATGGCCGTAACTTTTTCAAAAATTGACTTATCGGGACGTTTTTTTTTTTTTAAAAATTTATAAAAATTATACAGATCCATCTTCAACGTTTTTTTCTTTAATTTTCGGAAAAAGACGGAAATTTCGAGATGATTGTCATTTTTAATTTTTTTTTTCTTTTTTTCATAAAAAACTTTGACATTTTCCGCAAATTCTCTGAAATTTTCAGTGGGATTTTTTTGTTTTCTATTTTTCTTTTTCAATTGTAAAAAAAAAAATTTTTAACTCAGCTTATTTTTCACAACAAAAGAAACTGTCTACTTTTCCTGCAAAAAGAGAGCAAGACCTTGACCGACAAGATTTTTTTTTCTGTTGCCAATAAAAATAATTATCTTCCTCAATTTTATGGACTTGCGGGCGCCCTCCTATGAACATACCAGATAGAATAGATAATAGAACTAGATAATTCAGTTTGGTATCTAGCTTTGCTATTGTTAATTTGCAAGAATATCAATCCGCATTTTCATCATACTATACATATGAGAAAATGGTTCAAAAATTATAAAAGGGAGAAAATTAAGCACAGGATATAATTTTTTGCGGATTATTTTGTATCGAAATAAATCAAAGAAATATTTTTACTCTCATTTATATTAAAACGAAATTAAATTTTAATCTGAGAAATTGAATCTACCTATCTTGAACTTTTAAATTAAAAATTAAATTTAAATTAATTAATTAAACTTAAATTCCTTTGCAGTACTAATCTAATGTAATACGTTCTGGGGCAGTTGAGCAAAGAAGCAAAAGATGTAAGAAAAAAATTATTTATCTCTGTCACATGGAAAAACCAAGATTAATCTTATTTGGGTCAAGATTATAATGTTCACATAATATATGTACATAGAAAAATTTTCTCCTAAAATTATAAATTAAACTTGACTACAAAGATATTGTATTTCACTTTATTTATTATAAAATGCAATTTACATGTCGAAATCAGTTGTATTCTTGTCGTAAATGAAAAAGCAAAAAGTTATTACATATTTATAAAATTTCTTCTATATTCGCATATTTCAACTTTCTAAAAACACTTCATATACTTTATAAATTAAAACATCCAATTGTACATAATTTTGTTAAACGACAAGTGCCCCAGCTTGAATTACTTCAATGCAATTATTTTCGACTTGGAGTTTTGTAGCTATCGGTAGACCAGAGAAAATCCCAGCTTGTAAGGTTTTTAAAGGTATATCTGTCATATCAAATATAAAATAAAGATTTGTCGATACATTCGGAAAGGAATTTTTTTCTATGATTGTGATTGGATTATCACTCAGAGACAACTCTGTAAAATTAAGTAGACCCTTAAAAGTACCGGATTTAACAACTGTGAGTAAATTGCTTTTCAAACTGAGATATGACAATTTTGGCATGTTGGCAAAGCTTCCAGGTTCAATAGAATTAATTTGATTACGTTCGATATTAAGATTTGTCAGTGACTTGCATAATTTATTAAAGGTCCCTCTTCTAATTTTCCTGATTTTATTCTCGTCTAAGTGAATTTCTCTCAACTCATCCATATTTGCCAGAATTCCATTTGGAAGAAAGTAAATTGAGTTATCACTGAGATAAAGAGAATTGAGCCTCCTCAAGTTTCTGAAGGAATCTGGAGCGATGTAAGAAATTCCGTTCGACCACAATTCTAACACCTTAAGGGACTTTAATCCAGAAAAAACATTCGTCTGCAAAGATGTAATTTTGTTTCTACTTAAAAGAAGTTCTTCCAAATTTGAAAGATTGCCAAAGACACCTTTCGGAATCGATTTAAACTTATTGGTACCAAGATTGAGAGTTTTTAGTGTTGATGGCAAAGTCCTAACAAACTTCATATTTTCGAGTCGATTGAGCAGTAGATAGAGGGTTTCAAGTTTCGTATTTTCGAAGGTTTCATCTTCAATTTCCTCAATTAAGTTCTGGGATAAATTGATTAATTTTATGTGATTGTTTTTGATAACTTTTGAGTTTAGTCTTTTTATCTTGTTTTCATCCAACATCACTTCAAGAACGTCAGCTGGTAGGTCATTCAAAATATTTTTCGAGAGGTTTTCAATTCCGTTTTCACTCAAAGAGATTTTTTTCACAGGAAAATTTTCAAGATGGTACCAGCTTTCGCTAAATCCTTTTATTCCTGATCCAGAAAGGTCCATCCAGATCTAATTCAAAGAAAATATAATTTCAGATTAGGATATTTTCTCCACTAGATCTTTTTCATTAAAACTTGAATAAATCAATCAAATAATTATGAAAAAGAAAAAAATAATTTGATTCTCATGACAAACCCAATTTGCCTAAGCGACACTGTTATTCTGTTTAAAAAAATGTTTAAGGGTTACTCACAGCGTTATCTTCATCAAGATATGTTATCCTTTGACAATGAAGATCCAGTTCTTTAGCTTCCTTCAAATTCAGCACAATTCCATTTACAATGCAAACCTCAATTGAAGTATGTAATTCTTGAAAAGCAGGTTTAAATCCATTTTCGTCTTTGATGATGTTTGAATAATTTTGTTTAAATCCCAATGGTTCAATTTTATTCTCTTCAATCCAGGACGAGTTTTCGAAGAGCAATAGATGAATATAATCAAATTGGTTTCCACGAGTATATATTATAACATTTTTAGGCAAACCCGCAAATTCACTAGGGTTTATACCCGATTTGGGAAGGTAAGATATATTTAAAGTCTTTAAATTATTTAGACCAACAAAAACCTTATCTAAAGATATCAACTTGTTTTCCGCAAGGGATAAATATTCCAGATTATTGAGGCTTGAGAAGATATATTTCGGAAGAGCCTCGAGGGAATTGTTCCTGAGGTTCAAGGTCTTGAGAGTTTTTAAATTCTCGAAGACTTCTCTTTGAATAGACTTGATTTGCATACTAGACAAGTCTAGATTTTCTATTAGAGAATTTCCAGAAATTATTTCTTGCAAAATCCCGTTTTCGATGTCCAAAGTGTAAGATTCTTGTTTTAGATCTTCTGCCCTTGACATCAGGGGCAAAAATAGAAAAATTGAAAGGAGGAACATCATGTATCTGTAAAAAAAAGTTATGATTTTTAATAATTTCGTTAAAAACTATAGAAACAATTGGAATAATTAAAATTAAGCCCAAATTTGAATAATAAGCCGTCAATATCTTAATTACAAATTGGAATCCAGAATTTCATATTAAGTACAAATGACGAATAGATAAATTAAAATATTTGAGAAGTATAATACAAGACATATTTTCTAAATACCTTTTAAAATTCGCATTTGATGACAGTAGAATTTTATATCGAGTCAGGCTACCTGGGATTTAATTCAGGTTTTTTCTCGTGTTATCTTTCAGTAAAAGCCGGTCACGTACTGAAACTCGAAACTAACGGTTTGATTAAAATATACATCGCAGCCTCTGCTGGCGATAGTCAGACTTATCTTTTGCTTTTCATTTATACGAAAAAAATATTTCAAAGATAATTCAATAATAATTTACTCGAAGTTAAAGTTTCTCAAGTTATAGAATACTATTTAGATTAATTTCCAAACCTATCTTTGCATTCATAATCAAAAATGCGCGAAAATATTTATTTTAAAAGAATATGTAGACCCATTTGTAGGAAATACAATAAAAATTTTCAAAAATTAAAATTTTTAAGAGATATTCGCATATTCAAAATAAGTGGAATTTTTTTACATATCAAGTTTGATACCGAACAACTCAATCTGGGATTCACGTCAAATATTGCATTCTGGCCACATCTACTGGCGAATCTCAGAAGTACGTTTTTCAATATATATTTTTTTATCATTTTTTTGAGAATATCATACACTAATCTCAGGCTCGGATTTGTAATGTGGGAAAGCGGGAAAAATCTTGGTGGGCCGGTACGATAATAAAAAATTAAGGGAAATTTGGAAATAAATTTTAAAAATTTAATCTGAACCTATCAAAACAATTAATAAAAATATATACGTTTGCCAAAATATGTTTTAACGCTGAAAAAACGAGTTGGTTGGGCCAACTACTTTGGTTTGTAATATATGCCGCTGCTACTTTATTGGTTGAGACAACC
>JAUESH010000024.1:4687619-4700271 GCA_032275165.1 Synergus magnus | reverse complement strand
AAGGTTTCTGAGTGTTTTAAGAGATTTTAAGGGATTTTAAATCTTGTTGTGAAGTTTCGAGGAATTTTAAGAGATTTGTTAGTTTTTTAAAGAGATCAGTTTGTTTTTCTTCTTTCAACTTCAAGTCATTCAAAAGCCAATCAGATTTGCAACAACAATGCGTGCGAGATTTTCGAGACATTTCGCTACACCACTTTTTTAAGACAGGATATTTTTTATAGAATCACCGAAAATCATTTGAGGAGGAGACATATAGATTAAAAGCTATATTGTTTAATGATATTAATACGACAGTTGATCGGTCGATGGATAGATTGATCCCGACATCTTTATTCTTTCAAAATTTCTAACAAGCGGAAGTTTTTAAAACGACTAAGGTTACCACGGATGTCACAGATTAGGATACTAATAGGGTTATGCAGAACTGAACAGCTATATGGTTGAATAGATACTATCTATTGTTCTCTCCACTTGACCCAATCAAACGTCCAATCGAGGTTACGCAACGAGGAAAACATTAACTGAGTCAACGATTATTATTAATGTATTATCGTAAATTATATATACTAGTTTATACGGGCACTTACATAGTTTTGCCGTGAACATCCTTCAAATAAACACAATAATCTTCCCATTTTATTTTTTCATCGCCTATTTATCCGACTCTTTTTGTTATACGAAAATACGATTTCACGTTCTTCCATGACCTTACCCCCATTTTTATTCCTCACTTTCTCTCGGCTTTTTTCTTAATTATTTGTTAATGACTATACAGACCTTGTTTACAAGGATATATGGTCAATCTATTCAATTTTACATTTATTTTTACTGATAAGTTTATTTTTACTATTATTTTTTACCAAAATATATAAAGATAAAAATGATACAATATTCACTTAGAAAATAGTTTGTTCGAATCAAACACAATTTTTAAAAAACGTTTGTTTAATGTAACGACATATTTTTTTAATTGAAATAAAATTTGTATGAATCAACCAAATATTTTGTTTAACTCTATAGCAAACAAATATTTGCAGAGCATACTGGCCTTGAAGACTTTCTGTGAAAATGTCTCCGATTATAGTAAATGTCAAATGTAAAGGAAAATACTGATTTCTATTGAGACTACTCATTTAACATTAATTTTTTATCTCATGCGTCATTAAGCACTCTGATGTTTTTATTTTGACAATTTTTTAATTTATTATTAAATTTTCGAATTATTAATATGATATTTGAAGGGATGATTCAAGCTGATGCAAGTTGATTCAAGCATTACAATAAAAAGAGTAAGTAGTTAGAACTTGTTACATTCTTCAAGTAGAAAAAGACAATCCAGGCAAGACGTGAAGTGGATTCGTAATATAGGGGCTTCTGCACATACCATACAAACAGGAAAGTTTCTTCCTTTCTGCTTACGTCACTACTCTACTATTCTCGTCATTTAAATATGTCACGCAATTCATGCAAAAAAAATCTAATTGTTAAATCTCAAACATAAAAAAAAATTTCTTTTAAAAATACTACTACTTAAATATTGACGAGCTGGTTAAAATAAGAGCGATAAAATCACTTCTAGAATAATAATAGGACTTTTATAAATTCTGTAAGCCAAGATAAAGTAGTTCCGATTTGCGCCAATTAAAAATACTGCAAATACTTTTTTCTTTCATCATTGCGCATAGTAAGCGATGATCAGACTGAAACGGTACATACACTATCATCCGGTTTACTGCAGGTCACAAAACCGACATGACGTCAGTGAACTGTAGCTTGCAATGTGTCAAGAAAGTCAACAAAAAAAACTTGGGTTTTCCTTTTTCTATCGTCTCAAAAAACTGAGAATAGGACTTCGGAAAAGAATCGCCGATTCGCCGGATAAACCAAGAAATTTCATAGAATTAATAGACGATAGAGCTAGCAGACAAGAAGCTATTAAAAAACAAAATAAACAGGAGATAGGCAGAATATTAACATAGGAAATCATTATGCCGAGAAGGAAAAAGAATTACAAGAAGAAGAAAACCAGAAGATGTAAACGGTCAGAATTTTTTAGAAAGATAAAGAGTGTTTAAAAACATAAATCATTAGGAGTGGGAATCATTATACCCTAGGTAAATAAATTCAAATGCAGAGTTGCATCAGTTGAAAGAAAAGCTCGGTATTCTTAAGTCTTAACTGTATAGTAATAATTGCAGAAAAGAAGGAAATCAACAGACCACATAACGGAGAAGCGTAAAGAGCAAATTGATGCACTAAAAGCGAATCGGAAATTATAATTGATGGAAATCGATACTAATATTTACAAAATTACAATAGCTTCTCGTGGAAGGGCATTAAACAAATTATTCAGAGTCCTCGAAGCCAGCTTCATATAAAAGCACGAGCAACCTCCATGAGAAGAGACACTCTCTCGCGCCAGCCACGCCGATAATCATCAAACGAAAGAGACTCCACTTTCACTAAAATTGTCGTCTTTTCAATAAAAATCTCGTTAATTAAAAAGTGAATCACTAATTGGAAGGATACTTATTTGTGCAGTATAAACTCTTAGTAGAAAATTTAGTGAAAAGTTCGAATTCGTGACCAGTGATTCAAGTGAGAAAAGTGAAATGATTATTAATCGTAATTGATCACTACTGTGAAGGAAATCATTGTGATAACTATACTGTGACAACAAAGAGCAGTTATCTGACAGTGAATACGGAATAAATTACACAAGGTGAGTTAAATTGATGCATAAACTAATAATCAATGTACTTATTGGTGAATTAATTCATTCTTTGGTCCAGATTTTAAATTTTTTATCTAAAAAAATGTCAACTTTTTCCTGGTAGTGAAAAGTTTCGTACATTTCTACACATAATTAGTGGAAAAAAATTGATTGAAAAGTATCTGGTCCAGATGAAGCAATATTCACTTAACCGGAACGATTTTCAGAATGTAACAACTTTCATATTACACACTCTTGCCTAATAGAGTTAATATTATTGGGCCCCCCTCTCTACCTTTTCCTGGCATTAACTGCTGCGTCTTACAAACTCTCTCTCCCTTCTATTCTCATAAACTATTCTACATACTCTGTTCCTTGATTTCTCAAGATATCATTAGTATACTTAGCAAAATCACGCGATAGTTAGAGATCTGTGCTAAAATCATTTGTTTCACGAATAATCTCTACTGTAAGCATTAAATTAATTATTAAACCGAACCTAACACAAGGTCCACAAAACAAAAGATAACTCAATATATTACACGGAGAGAAAGCTATGGTTGGACCAACCATGAGAATGGAAAAATATAGGGCAACCATATCTATAGTGTCTGCAACCATAGTTATGGTTGCTGCAGCCAAAGTTTGGTCAGCGCAACCATTCATTTGCTTAGCTTAGCCATTTTTTTTTGGTTGTGCCTACCAAATTTTGGCTGCTGCATCCATAACTATGGTTGCAGCAACTATAGATATGGTTGCCCCATATTTTTCAATTTTCATGGTTGGCCCAACCATATCTTTTCTCTCCGTGTATAGACTATTTTGATAGATGAAGGAACAAATTAAGCAAACAATCAAGTAATTGTGAATGCTTAACTAATTATTTGATTGAAAACATGGTTTTTCTACTTATGCTAATCCTCATCTACATTCATTGTACAAGACAATCTGAAAGATTTACCGTGTGATACTTGAAGAACAAATGTTATACTATTATCGGTGATAATATAAATTACTGTGCAGTGTTGCAACCGAACATTTTTTATACAACACTACCTCTTGTAAAGTCTAACAATGTTATTTTTATAAACCTTTGATTAACCTTTCTCATGCAATATTCACATAATCATTTTTTTTCAGTAGTAACATTGTCATATAGCTGTCATATAACTGTGTCATATTTACAAACTTCTTGCACTTTTAAACATTCCTACAATTATAATAATTGAAGAAGATTCCTCATCCCTAGAGTGTAATTTTTTTAAGACGAATATGACCACTTTGAATCAGTCAGATTTCACTGATTCAAATGGCTGGAAATTGGTTACTATACAAGGTGTCTACTAATTTTCGCTCACCAAATTCCCCGTTATTTCCCGGTTTGCAGGTCAAGGCTGAGTGAATTTAAACGTTTAAATTATCCGTAATTAACAAAATCATTGAAGGAAAGCAATAAGTGTATGAGATAAAACAGCAATTTACTATATGTATAAATCATAAGATGGAATGACCTATTCACTATTCTCGCACAATTTTCGTCCGTTAATCTTTATGACACCTTTCTGTCATCTATAAAGCATAAGTAATCGTTCAAAAAACCTTGAAGCTTCTTGAATTGTATGTCATTTAAAGTAAATTATGGGTAAAAAATTATGGCAGTATCTTTATTCATCTGGATAATGCAATTCCGCGGACGTGTGAAACTAATGTTTTTTTTTTTATCAGTAATTACGAAAGTACATCCTCCCGAGAAGCAATTCTCGCGCAACAAGCACAAAGGGATTTATCGGGATTTATATTGAATCTAGAGTCATGGAATTAATAGCTGACATTTGCAATGATAATTATGTCAATAGTGTCCTTTAGAACACCTTCGATTGCAAGTAATTTAATAAAACCGATTTGTTGAATATTATCGAATGGATAGAAGCTAATATTTTGCATATTAGTTCTGTAGTGGCTTTTACGAGAATAGAATATCGTTTAAAATTGTTTAATTATTTTGTAGATGGGTTCCCTTCAACAGCAATCAGTTCTGAAGGGACACTGCCCTTCCCTCAATGAAGAAAAACGACTAATTCACAAAATTCTAAGTGAAACTGCAACAAAATATCCGAAACGTACAGCAATTCTCTATGAAGGTGTGTATATATGATATATTTTTATACCTGCAGCTATAAAACCATGGTTTTTTCTGTCCATTTCCCTAAAACCAAATTTCTAAACTATTGTAGATGGAAGTGGAAAAGAAATTTCTGTATCCTACGAGCAACTGAATACGACAACTGATCGACTAGCTAAGACTCTTCGACGATATTGCAAACCTTCCAATGATTCCGAAAATCTAATCGCAGTTTGCATGAAACCAACGGAACAATTACTAATCGTTTTGACTGCAATTCTAAAATCAGGAATGGCTTATTTACCACTGGACTCTGAGTTTCCTGCTACGAGAATAAAACACATTCTGCAAGAATCCGAACCAGCTATGGTGATAATTGAAGAAGGAGGTAAAACACAATTTACAACAGGGTGTCCAGTGAAGACATGTGATAAAATTCCCGTACATTTCGCGCAGACTTTTGCAAAATTCCCTTACATATTATATCGGACCAAAAAATATGATATGTTCCTATAAAAATGATTGGGTTGAAGTTTCAGACGACTAGCCTGACGATTCTGATATGTAGCTGTATGTTAAATACATATTATTATTATATTTACATGCATAAAAACAAGTTTAAGAAAAAACCTTGCTGTCTGACTGAGGCAAGTCTCGACAGTGAATAGTTCGATATAGTAATTACTATTTCCGGTATTTTCTAGAGTGTACAATGTACATATGTATGTATTTCTAAAGAATTCTGCTTCCTGATCTTCACAAAACATTTTTTTATTCATATTTTGTTTATGTTTTCAAAGATTTATTTATTTGGCATTGAGAACTCCTGGTAATTCAGAAAAAAAGTTTAATATGTATTATTTATAGCAGGAAGCAGTAAATTAGGTTTCTTAATGGTCTTTTTTAAACAAGAATGAAAGTATATTTATCAGCAAGATCTGCTTAACAGTTAATAATTAAAACAAAGAAGAAAAATATTAACCAGAAAATTATAGGATATTGAAAAATATTTGGATTTTGTGAATAATATATTTTTTTATTCATGAATGGAAGAATATACTATTTAAACAGATGAGAAGCAATATTGCATGCATGCAATATTGCTTCGCAGCTGTTTAATTTTTCCACTATGCAAATTTTCTCCTTGCGTTTCACATTAAAAGGTTAATAATAATACCCTACATATTACTTCTACAACTTGATTTCCGATATCCTGAAAGTTTATCCTTTTCTAAAAAGGACATGAATTTCGGCCAACTTCATTTACAACTTTGCAGTTAACATCGTGCGAAGTTCGTTAACTTGATTAGTCACTTCATTTGACGCGCAGATTTTCATTGTCCTTTCAGTGTCACACGGTGCCTACTAAATTATGCCCACAAAATTTCCGGACAATTCTCGCATTGTTCCCGCTTATAAATATAAGGTCCCTCTTATAATAGAATCATCATACAATGTATAGTGGATTGCGACATGCGTAATTTTCTGTATTGCAATATTACAATTGATTTTAAAAAATATTTAGATTGATTATTCGGAAAAGTTTTTTCAAACCGGAAAACCACTGCCCGCATCAAAAATAAAATCCAGGATAAATCACGGATTTCCTTAAATTCCCACACAGTAAATACCCTGTGTGTCTAAAGAGCAGGGTTGCATATAATTAATTACATTTATAATTATATTACTAGAGTAATTAATAATTAAATAGAAAATTTGTAATTATACTATAATTAATTACAGTATAATTACAATTATCTTGTGTAATTATTAATTATTATATTTTGAGGATAATTACAATTTCTTCTATGTAATAAGTAATTGAAAATGGATAATTAACCATTTTTGCAACCCTGCTAAAGAAGAAACAGTGTCTAAAGTTTCGTAATGCAAATAATGCGGCTGGTCTATCATGCGAACATTACTGAATTATTAGTCAATTACTATTCATGGTTGTAAAATACAGAACTCAGATTTGATTTGATTTAATATACACATATCTTTCCTTGAATAGAAGGAAATTTATTTTAGGTATCTGTTTCTTTGACAGAAGACAAAACAGTTTACCAAGGAACATTACTCTTAAATTATGAGCAACTATTGGCAGAATCAAATAAAGAATGGGAAGATCCTTTGAGACATAAAGAAAGTCCAGATCAACTCGCGATTGTCTTATATACTTCTGGTAGTACAGGAGTTCCGAAAGGTACACTAAATTCGATTTCTGATAATAATTATTATAATAATTTATTACAATAATACATTATTGTAATAAATATCAAAACATAATTTTTTAGGGGTGAGATTACCACACACAGCTTTAATGAATCGTTTGCAGTGGCAATGGAGAGAATTGCCTTATCAGCATAATGAAGAACGTTGTGTTTTCAAAACAGCATTAACTTTTGTCGACAGCGCCCCCGAAATATGGGGACCACTTTTACAAGGTCGTACAATTGTTGTCGTCCCGAGACCCCTCACAAAAGACCCAGAAAAATTCGTCCAATTACTGGATAAACATAAGGTATGGTGGTATGAACAAAAATAAGCTAAATTCATAAAATTGTGAACGTAGGCGATCATAATTAAAAATTTATATTCCAGATTCAACGCCTCGTTCTTGTACCTTCTTTACTTCGATCAATGCTCATGTATTTAAGCCTTGAGGTATTTTTTTAATAAGACTCGATTTATTTTAATTTCAATTTAATTATTCTAATTAATTTTAAATCCCATTAAAAATTTTACTATTTAAATTTAGAACAAAAAAGGTGCCCTTTCGTCTTTGAGATTATGGGTTTGTTCTGGTGAAACACTTCCCATTACTTTGGCTAAAGAATTTTTTTCAAGATTTGGCAATAATGATAAATTGTTAGCTAATTTTTATGGAAGCACGGAAGTCATGGGAGACGTTACGTATCACTTAATGAGCAAAGATACCCAGCTATTGGGAATAGAAAAAGTGCCCATAGGTGAGAGAGTCATTTTAAAGTTCTAAGCCTTTTATCAAGAATTAATTTTTCAATTTATTTATGTCATTAATTACTAAATTAAACAGTAATTTAATCAAAATGTTCATTCTTAGGTAAACCAGTGGATAATTCTCTAGTTTATATAGTGAATAAAGACATGAGACTATTGCCTCAGGGAGAAGTTGGAGAATTGGTAGTAGCTGGGAAAAATTTGGCAGCTGGATATATACGAGGGAGGGACACTCACAAATTTGTAAATAATCCGCATGTAATCGATCCAGGTTAGTATTTTAAATTAAATTTAGAATAGAAAATTCAGATATGAAAAGTACTGAATTCAGTTGCGAAAAAAGTACTCGCGTATTATTAAAAAAATTCAGAATAAAAGTCCTCCATCAGAGAAGTATAAGATTATCTACTGTGTTTTATAACTCCGTCCATAAATTAAAACACCGTTTAAACTAGATTCCATTCTAAGCGAGCGGACAAAAAGTCAAGTATTAACAGCACACTGTCATTATATGCATAATTTTAAAAACCGTTATCGTAAATAAGATCAGTGAAGGCAAATGCGTTTCATTGAATTGAAAATATATATAATTGCTTTGATATAGTGCGCAATATATAATACTATTAAATGCTTGGGTTAATTTTAATACACCTGCGTAATGTAAAAAAAATCTCTTTATCTACGATGCCTGCTATTTAAATATCAGCGCCTTTCTTTCATTGCAAAAAGGTTTATACTATGTTTACTTTTCGTTAAATATGTAAATTCACGCATTTTCTTTTAAAAATTGGCAAGGTTGATTTATTTGCATTTCATTAATTTTAATTCACTTTCAATTATTACATTTTTATATTTGTTTTATTTGCTCATTTTATTTTTATTTATAAGTTAACTGTCCCAATCGTGGCTGCCAGTTAGCCAGTGGTGGCTACAATCTATCATTTTTCGTTGAAATTAACAGTTTTGGTGAAGAGCTCAAATAATTCACTGAGGCGCGTTCAGATTTCCCACCCAGGTGCACCTCGGGCACTGCGTCCTTTTCTTACATATTAAAATTTTGATTTACAAGAAAAGGACACAGTACTCGAGGTGCACCCGGGTGGGAAATCTGAACACACGCCTGTGCGGCGGACAATTTCAAATCCCCGGACATTTGCCGGTTTCTATCGGTCAAGTTTTTCAATTCAAAGCTTTATTTTAATTCACGACTTTCATTCTAAACATCCTGTAATACAATAGAGCAAAAAATTGCCAAGACTGGAACAGTTACCTTAACTTAAATTTTATTTAATTTAATTTTAACAACTTAAAATTTTATTTAAAACGATTTCAGAATATGCAATCATTTTCCGAACGGGTGATTATGCCAGAATCGACAGAGGTATTGTCTATTACGAAGGTCGAACCGATGCTCAAATAAAAATCAGAGGTCACAGGGTTGATTTGTCAGAAGTTGAAAAAGCTTTCACTTCAGTGCCTAACGTTGATAAAGCAGTTGTACTCTGTTACAAACCAGGTGAACTTTCACAGGTAAGAAAATTTAAATATAAAAATAAAAAATTGAAAACCTTATTAGACATTATTTTCATTTTTCTCAATTTGGTTTTAAGCGTAGAGCAATACCGTCTATCTGTATATTAGATTAGAACCAAAACTACTTTACATTTTCAGGCTCTGATAGCGTTTGTAACAGTGAAAGAACAAAATGTAACTGGTCAACAAATCGAATCTTTTTTGCAAGAATTTCTAGCACCTTACATGATTCCACAAGTTATCATCGTCGATTCTATACCACTTCTGACTAATGGAAAAACAGATAGACAAGCTTTATTGAAAGAGTACGAATTATCCTCTTATAATGGTAAATAATAATCTTAAATTAAATTCAGTTAATTATAAAGATACTAGAGGTGTACTAAAAATACGAATATTTAAAATTGTGAAATAAATATTTTAGATGACAGCATAGCTATCGACTGTGATTACACAGGAGTCCCAGAAGAAGAAATTTCCAAAGCAAAAGTTTTATTTTCTACTGTGGCATCTGTAATTGGAAGAAGTAGTCGCCATGCAGTTACTATAGACTCTAACTTCTACCAGCTAGGCGGAAACTCTTTGAATTCAATTTACACAGTGACAAAATTGAGAGATCAAGGATATGAAATCGGAATTACAGATTTCATCAGAGCAAAAAATATGGCAGAAATTTTATCTAGAATGACTCACAATTCAGACGACACAAATTCAGACGAATCACCGAATAGCAAGAATTATTACATAGAAATGCTAAACGATTCACACAAAGAAAATGTCATAGAGTACGCTTTTTTATTTTAATTTTCAGGGTGTCTAGCGATTTTCTATTTAAAAAATTCCTGGTCCATTCAACTAATAATTCGGGGAATAAGGATGAATAGATTGAGTGATATATTTTTAAATGCTAAATTTATCAATAGCCGAATTCATAATCAAAAATTATTGAAGCCCACACAGTGTTTAATTAATTTTATTTGATTCTCAATATAATTTATGAAGGGTTGACAATAGAAGGAATCTAAAATTTTGTTTAATCTCGAAAATTATTAAATTAGAATTGTATAATTCCAAGCTTTAAAGAATCTAGACATCCTGATTTTAAAATCTTATTTCGAGAAAAAGTATTAAGTAATTATTAAAATTTCAGGATGATCACTGAAAGTTTCTACTCTAAAGCTGACTTAGAACAATGGATCCTTTCAGAGATTTTGAGAAGCGACTACACTGAGCTTATGGAAAAAATTTGGGAGCCCTTGGTGGAGAAAAACTTCAGTTTTGTGATAAAATCTGCCGAAGACGAGAGAATACTCAGTGTAGCTCTCAATTTCGATGCGAGAGACGAACCGGAAGTAGTAATCGAATCCAAACTCGTTGTTATTTTTGAATTTCTGGAATATCTAGAAGGGCCCATCCGCGAGACGAGATTGCCAAAAGGACTGGGAAAAATTTTTCACAGTTTCATGATGGCGACTGACAAAGATGTTAGTGCTGGGGAAAACGTTATTCTAATGAGAGAAATGGAACAACAGTGCCTAAATGTTGCGAGACGAAAAGGATTCACGGGCATTTTTACCACCAATACTAGTCCACTTACACAGGTGCGTCTTTTTATAATTATAAGAACATTTCTACTCACGAATTTCTGCTAATAATTCTCTCCATTTGATTAACTCTGCATCTGCGTCTGTATCTGTAAAAAAAAAAAAAAACCTCATCTTAGTTTTAAAGGGTTTTAAAATTAAAATTCATCGATTTTTTATTCCTTTTCAGCAACTTGGTACAGATATTTACAACTACGAAGTACTTTTGAACTATCAAGTTAATCAATATGTTGCACCGGATGGTTCCAAACCGTTTGGAAAAGCACCAGATGAACAGCGAGCAGTTTGCTCTTGGAAAGTTGTTTAATGTTAATAAAGGATAAAATAAGATTGCATATTATAAACCATAAAAATATCAAATTATAAAATTGGATAAAAATCTGATAAAAAAATTTTGCATTTCGCACAAAAGGTCAACAGTGAACCTATCGTTACTGTAAATATTTTTTGTATATAGATAATAGATATATTTAAGCAGTAAGAGTAGATGAAAAATCTTCATTTTAAATATCAATATCAATATCTTCTCATATACTGATAGTGTAAAAAAATATTGGCGACAATAGTAAATGTAGAAGATTAATGTTTGTATTAATTTTTCTATTATAAAAAAGACTTAGAATAAACGCACATTGTAAAATAATCTCTCACTAGGATATGTTTTTGTCATTGAGAGTTATTTAAAATTAGAATATAATTAGGTTAATAAACACACTTTAATAATTAGAATACTAAAGATTATTGTAATTTTAATTAGAATAAATTATTGTAAAAAATCTTTTATATTATTTAAGAAGCTACTTTAGCACAGAAGTTTGCAAAATTAGAAACAAATGTATTCACTTTGTCTCTGTCGATTGTGATGTAGAATAAAAATCAATATGCAATTGGGAAAAGAGAATCCACTGCACGTCACGCCAAAACATCAAATAGGAATAGATACTAATCATGAAACAATGTAGTTTGTTAATTTTGATCTTTGTTTGACCTCATTATATTTTTTAATCCGACTTGATTGAAGAATTTAAAAGGTCGATCTATTGACACTTTGTTACAAAAATTAAGCATGTAAAGAGTGAGTTTAGTGAAAAATATTTGCATATACAATGAAAAGCTGATTTCCCATTTGCAATCCTAATCAACTAATGTCAAAATTGAAGAAATTTCCTCACAGGGTAGGGATTGGATCTCTTGTAATTCACGGTATCTACTAAAATTTGCCCACGAAAATCCCGGACAATTCCCGCATTTTTCCCGCTTATAAATGTAAGGTCCCTCTTACGATAGAAAAGGTGATTTATTAATAAAATTTTTTCATAATTTTAAAGATTTTGAAGAGATTTTAAAAAAATGCAAAAGAGTTTAATGATTTTTAAGAAATTTCACAGGATTTCGAATGATTTTATGGAATTTCAAGGGATATAAGGGAACTAAAGAAATTTAAAGGATTTTATGAGATTTCAAATAAATAAAAAAAAATTTAAGGAATTTCAAGAGACTTTAAGAGTCTTTACAGGATGTCCAGTGAAGACATGTGATAAAATTCCCGTACATTTCCCGTACATTGCCCGCAGACTTTTTATTATATCGGACCAAAAAATTGCTCTATGATATATTCCTATATAAAAATGATTGGGTTGAAGTTTCAGACGTCTAGTCTGACGATTTTTTTTACATTTATTGGAATAAAAATATCAA
>JAUESH010000024.1:4657039-4678632 GCA_032275165.1 Synergus magnus | reverse complement strand
TAGAATTTCGTAAAAATCACTTGAAAATTGACAAAATCCCTTAAAATTCCTAGAAACGTCTTGAAATTCCTCTCTAAAAAAAATGATGTAACGAAATGTCCCTAAAATCTTGCATACATTGTTTTTTCAAACCTGCACTCTAAATTTGAATCAGCGAAATTTCATTGGTTTTTGAATGACTTGAAGTTGTAAGAAGTAAAATAAACAATCGTGAGCGTAGCGCGCGTGTTGGTTTGCTTGTTATTTTAAAAACTATATACTAAAATAGTCTTTTTGCGAAATCTTTGTTTGAATAGGTCAAATTTTTTTTAAATCGGGGTACTTTTCTTGAGTTTAGAGCTTGCGAAAAAAACATAGGAAAATTTTTTCGAAATTTCTGGGTTCCCAATTTGAACTTGGTTTCCACTTTCCAGCGATTCGCCTCGAACCATTTGGTCTGTTTCGTTTCATATGGTGAGTTTCTATTTCTCACGGGAGCGACAATCATGTTTCACAGACACAGGCCTCCAACTGGAGGCAAGTATACGCATATACAGTGACACGGCCTAACGGCATTCGCTGGACCTCATCACCTCGCTTAGCTTATAGTCAGCTTGCAGCATTCTGGTTTACTCTTTTTTTCTTATTCCTATATGTCTTCTTTTTTGCTTTTTATTCTCATTTGCTCATCTCGACTCTTATTATCTCTCCCGACTTGCCTACTTGAGACTCGACTGACTTGATTTTCAGTCACGTGTGGATCGTACACCTGCATTTACTGCATGAAAATAGAACTAGGTTTACATATTCAATATTTTCAGTCTTCAGCTCTTTACTATCCATTCCAACGAAGATAGTATTTTCAAATGCAAATTTATTTTGTGAAAGTGTTTTGCAATCTCACGTAATTCTTTATGACGATTATAAATTTATAAATAGCGATAAATAGACACTTAGTTAAAGGTCAAAGATCAAATTTGCAATAATTTTTTTCATTGTAGATATTTTTTTGCATCAGAATTTTTAACTCAAATTGCAAGGAAATTTATTCGGATTCGGAAGATTTTTTCGATATTGGTGTCCAAATTAAAGGAAACTTTTGGACTATTTCAATCAAAATTATTTTTAAAATTCACTTTCTAAAATGAACATGTTCAGACATACCAGGGAATATTAAATGAAATTGATTCCTTAGTTACATATGTGATTTCTTGCCTCTGGGATATGAATAGTTGAGTATTTTCTACGCATATTTACCGCACATATGAAAAACCACATAATTTATTCTATGTATTCTATTTCAATTTCCGCGAGTAGACAACCTTATCTTTGATTTTTTTATTTTTATAATAAAAAATCATAGTTCCAAGAAGCTCTCACTATCAACGCCAATTAACAGAAGACTTAAGTCTCATCGAGTTTACAGTTTTCTGAAATATTTCCCAAGAATTTACTTTCAGTTTTTAAAGACGTTTAAATCTGTATTTACACTCTAAAACTCGTTATGCAAGGTAACTTAAGTCAAAACATAAAATATAAAGGTGATTTACTTACAGAAAGCAATTAGCAACAGAAAACATATACTTAATAAGATAGATGTGCTCCATTTCTCATCTAGTGAACACATATGGTTGCATGCAGATTTATGAGACAAGTGAAATGTCTCAAATTAAGATATAATCTCACGACTTTGCGTCCAAGAAAGTTCTGTCATTTCAGCTCCAGATTCTTGACATAAAAAATTTATGACTTACAATTTTCATGCTTCTATTTACACTTTTCCCTTTTTTATTTTAATCTTCTTTTCGATTCACCTTCGAAATCGCATTGATCATTCTCTAAAAATGTAAAAGGAGAGCATTGAAGTGGATTATATGGCATTGAAAAAATTGTTCACTTTAATGCCTATAAATCCAAACAAATTCCGTTTTTCTCCGTATGCGCTTCTTGACATTCGACTGTTTTCGTTTGTGTGATTTTGAATCCACAAAAAAAATACGGCATTAAAGTGGCTTCTTTGTCATGCCATTGATTGAATGCCATTGAATGACCGTATTAGTTTAATGCCATGCAATGCCTTCAATGATCAGAGGTATGGAATGAAACCAATGCCATTCAATGCTGTTGAATTACCAAATAAGTCAAATGCCATTTAATGCTTTTTCCGACCAGATATATCGAATACAATCAATACATTTGAATGCCGTTAAATTTAATTCCGGACAAAAACGGAATTTGTTTGGATTTATAGGCATTAAAGTGTACAGTTTTTTCAATTCCATATAATCCACTTCAATGCTCTCCTTTTTACAGGGTATTTTCGTATCGCCGCATTTCATAAGGAAACTATAGTAGGAATGGAGCTGGTTTGAAAAAACAGATGTAACCCGAGAGTCAATTTTCAGGGACATATGCTCGCGTAAACCAAACTGTTCACTTTCAATTCCGTGAAAATTGAGGAGACCGGGGTCTCATATCTCATATACCGTATCACTGAAACCGGTAATTGAAGAAAGTCCTTTTTTTCCTTTTTTTTGAGTCGCTAGTCGCACTGTGAAATGTACCTGTACTAATGAATACCACATCATTGCGTGGAGCCTCCGTAAACCTTCCATTTGATCCCGTTTGTTGAGCCATTTGATGGAATGTACACACGCACTTTTTATACAAAAAGGAAAGAAAAGACATTAGACGATAGAAGCATGTAATTTACTCTAATAGCCCTCATGATAAACGCACCCTAATCTAACTCAATCATTTGGAAAAAGTATAAATATATCCTATTTTAAAAAAATGATGTTACCACATATCTCGAAAATATCGAACACATTGTTATCGAAATCCTGAATATTGTAATTATTGGAAAGGGTCTAAAATGTTGTCACAGAGAATCGCTAGATATCCCCTGGTATGTAGTGGAAAAAACAATTTATTGATTTGAAATTAATACGAGAAAGGTATACTAAAGAATGTTTAATTAAAATTTTAGAGGAAATTCGAGTAGGTGTGTAATTTTCAAAGGATTCTTGAGTTAATTTACGTATTCAACTTGATGAAGGAAATATGCATTAAAATTTAATTCCCTTAGAATTTCTGGTGAATGCTCGTTTTAGTAAAAGTCCAATTTAAAATAAAGAGTCGCTTCGTTAAGCTGCAATTTTAATTTGGCAGATTTTAGCGCCTCTCCGATCATTAAAATCGCCAGATGCCATTTCATTCGACCCTTGCTTATTTCACTTTTAAATTCTGCACATGTTTTTTTTCTGGAAGGGTTGTATTCCCACAAAGTGAAAATTAAGCCTTTATAGGTTTTAATACCTGCCAGATACGAGTATTTAAATGCTAATAATTATATGATAATTTCTAGCTTAATCCAAAACATAATTAAAATTTTTAAGAGTTATACAAAGTTGTAATACAATATTTAATACACTTTAGAACGAAAATATTCAGGTTTACTGTGGGAGTTAGAGAATTAGTAGCAAATTTTTTAAAAACTGGAGTATATTTTTAATTTTACGAGCAGCTCGTGTCGCGAATTCTTACAGTGATTTATACAGCTGAGCAGAAACAGGAAGTGGAGGGAAAAAGTAGAGAACATGAGGCGAGCACTAAAATTAGTGTATTTCTGCATTTCTCACGGCTTCCAGTGCTCAACGACGCATGGAAAGAGCCAGACAGGTGTCGAATGCATGGGGCCTATAAAAAAATAAAACAGACAGACATTCAAACTCTAACGGCCAAATGTCGCCTAAGATCTTTACCAAAAAGACCCCTCATTTACAAACTTTCAAAACTAAAATCAAATGACTGATATTTCTGATGCAATCATCTAATTTCATGGAATTTGATAAGATTTCTAAGGATTTTAAAATGATTTTAATGCTTTTTGTGAATTTTTAAGGGATTTCAAGAGGTTTTTGAGAGTTTTAAGAAATCTTAACGAATTTTAACAAGGGATTTTGAAGGTTTTCGTGAAATTTGTTTGCGCCATTAGTTTGTTTTTCTTTTTTCAACTTCAAGTCATTCAAAAGCCAATCAGGTTTACAACAACAATGTATGTGAGATTTTCCAGACATTTCGTTACATCACTTTTTTAAGATAGGAAAATATGTATAAGTAAAAAGTATGGAATTAAGTCATGGGAAAATAGTAGTTGCTGTTAGTTTTTTGTTTTGTTTTTACTTTTCAATCGATGTGGCAAGACAACAATGTTGGCGTTGAATCTGTGAACCGTGAATCGCGAAGGGAGAAGAACATGTAGCAAAAAGGAATCTGTTCTATAGCCTTGACCATCGGAAACGATCTCTAAGCTCGAGCTCAGTTGGTTTCTGCCTCAAAGTACCAATGTGCATCAGAATTTCTCCTTCTGACATGCATGTTTCTCTGAATGCACAACATTCTTGAAACGATCTCTGTTCCGCGACATTCCTGTGAAAAGTTAAACTTGACAAATCATAAACCGGAGTCCAATATACTTGTGATTCCACTTTCCAGTCTTTTACAATTTGAAATTTCACCCTTTTTCATCATTTTATTTTGATTTAGAAAACTAGTAAAAATACGTTTATGGTATTTGAGCTATCTAAAAAAAAGTGATGTTACTATATGCATACCTCGAAAATATCGTATACATTTTTGTCGAAAACAAAAGAGAATACGAATTTTACGAAATTTATTGAAATTTTAAAAGATTCCGTGGTATTTCAAGGAATTTTATGAAGTTTATTATTATTTTTAGAAATTTTAAGAGGTTTTACCAGTTATTGGGGTTTTATAGAATCTAATGAAAAATTTAAAGGGATTTGGCGAGATTTCATTGGATTTTCAGGAATTTTAAGAAATTTAAGAGAATTTATTAAGATTCCATAGGATTTTGAGTAATTTTAAAAGATGTAACGATATTTTAAGGAATTTTAAGTAATTTCGTACGATTTACAGTAATTTTAAGGAATATAACGATATTTTTTGCGAAAATGAGAAATTAATCGAACACAGAGCGTGCGGATCATAGTTGCCAGTAATTATAAAATATTAAGGAATTCAAATATATGTCAAAAGTATATTCAGATCTTTTTTCAATACAGTCAAAGGTGACTATAGTAAATGGTGTTCTCAGGAAGCTGTTGAATCAAAGTGGGTCAAGTGCCAATATTATTGAACGTGAAGTTGAAATAATGTCAAACGTAACTAAATATTTACTTTAACGGTACTTTCTGTTTGGCAATCGCATCTTTTTTAAGTTGTAATAAAAGTATGAAAGTGGGCAATTGAATTTAAACTCTTGTATTGAGTTCCACTTTTATAATTTCTTCAAGAGGTTTAATTGTCATAGTGTCAATATAATAAATGAATAAAGTTCCATCCCTAGTTGAAGAGTTATTTCTTGGCAATAAATCTGGAATAATCGAACACGGACCTTATTTAACTTCCCATCAGGGCAAGGATGACGTTAGAATGAATCTGGACGTTAACTGGACAACCGGTTCGAGTAGTTCGTTCGCTTCTGATTCGCGTGATGCAACTCGTTCGTACAGTCGTTTCCTCTCTTGGAATATCGGCGAAATTCTCTCTTATAGACGCGTGGCCATCGACTGTAAAACTGGGTCATAACTAACATCTTTCCTTTCGACATTATTGTCCGCTTGCAATCAGAAAAGTAACCCGTACAATGGCTTCAAGCACAATTAAAAATATATATGAGGCATTTCATGCCAAATCGACCACTTTTGACCCCGACCCCTTTCGATTTGGCTGAAACTTTTTTATCTTTTTCTACCCTATCGAAAATATTTTTCAGAATTTTTAAAAATTTTTTTACCTAACCCAAAAAAAGTTATGTTTCTCAATAAAATGACTTTTTTCTTTTTCAAATGGCCGTAACTTTTTTAAAAATTGACTTATTGAGACGTTTTTTTTTCAAAATTTTTGTTTTTAAATGCACTTTTCAGAAAAAAAAAAATATATAAATTATACAGATCCATCTTCAACGTTTTTTTTTTTTTGAAATTTTCGGAAAAAACAGAAATTTCAAGATGATTCTCTTTTTTAATTTTTTTTTCTTTTTGTTTTCATAAAAAACTGACATTTTTCGCAAATTCTCTGAAATTTTCAGTGGGATTTTTTCTCTTTCAATTGAAAAAAAAAGTTTTTTAACTCAGCTTATTTTTCATAACACTACTCTGAAAATTTTTTAGAATGTACAGAGAACCTTCAAATTTCAAAAAAAAAAATAATAATTAAAAGTGGTTGTCATCGGAAAAATTTCAATTTTTTTCGAAAAAATCAGAAAAAAATGGAAGATAGTACGTACAACAAACGCAATGTTTTTGGTATGTTTTTAAATAAGTGTTAAATCAAGATACTTCGCTTTAGGAAACGTTTTTTTTTTTGCGCGACTTTTGAATTTCACCATCCATTTACAAAATTTTAACCAGTAAACATTCAAATTTATTTGTCTTTTTATCACGATTATAATAAAACAAATCACATTTTCGAAAACTTTAAATGTGATTCCCGGTTGGAATTTGTATTCCCGGTTAATTCCCGTCCCGAAAAGTCAATTTTTGAAAAAGTTACGTCCATTTGAAAAAGAAAACAGCCATTTTTTTGAAAAACCCATAACTTTTTTTGGTTTAGGTAAAAAAATTTGAAAAAATTCTGAAAAATGTTTTCGATAGGGTAGAAAAAGATAAAAAAAGTTTCAGTCAAATCGAAAGGGATCGGGGTCAAAAGTGGTCGATTTGGCATGGAATGCCCCATATATATTCACATCCAATAAATAAGTTGATCCAGCAGATATACGAGAGAAAACTTGAAATTGATTGCTACGAAAAAGCACATACATCACTTTTCCTCTCGACCATTATCTGTTTCAACTTTTGCTTATATTTAGTTTTCTTCTAGGTCAGCAAAAACCTATAAAGTGCAAGTGTAATGAATACAAGTTGCACTGGTCGAACGGGTTTATGCTGTGAAAATAAGAAATATTTGCGTACTAAAGCAAATTCATTCATTAATTAAAGAGGCTTGCATAGTGAAATGGGGTCACTTTGTACCAGTAATTTCATTTTTCTATTCTCATTTTTTAATTATATTTTTTAGTTCTTGTTAAAAGGATTCAAAAAGAATGAAGAATTACAGAAAATTTGTATTTCCAAAGGGGATGTTCACTCGCGGCAATTTCCCTCGAAATTCTCAGTCTATCTCCATTATGTTTTTTTCATTTGTTTATCTATTGGGTCTCTTTTACTCAATGACAATCGATAGAAATTAATGGAATTCGCGGCAGTTGACTGTTCGATGAATACTCCCTCCGATATTACCCAAGCTTCCGATATTTTCCAATATAACGTAATAAAAAAAATAAGGCGAGGCTGCCACGGAAACTTTATAATAACCTATTCCTCTCTCCTAATTTCATGCAAGATTGAATTCCACTCAATTCGCAGATATATTTGTTATTGTGGTTTCCTTTTTTGAATTCGTGAAAGCTTTAAAGTGAGTGAGGAAACTAAATAAACAATAAAGCGTATAAGCTTCTCGTGAAAAAAGTTTAATAAAAAATCTTTAAATTTCATTAGCATAACAGATGAACCAGCGAGACGCGAAGGTCAACTTCGTCATTTTTAGAGCGTATAGCGGAACTCGACTCGCAAACTGCAGATTTTCTCATTTATAAAATTTATATGATATTTAGTAATTCAAGGTTGATGATCCTGATATTTATTTGCATCTGCTATCCTTTCTCGCACAAAATAATGGATTTATATCCCAACTACCTTTTGCTTTTGATTGCAAAGACTGATGAATGTATAACTTAGAAGAAAGCAAAGAAATTATTTCCATTCATCAATTAATGAATGCAGAAAAATAACTTCAATTTAAAGAATTCCAATGATTATAGCCAAATATTTAAGAATGTAAAATTGCAAATGATTTGAAAGTAACATATATTTAGAAATAGTTGTTTTGCTTTCTTATCTTGAGTAAAACTATTTCAATTGGGAAAATTGACAATTAGGATTTCAAATACCTTATATCAATTCTTTTTCTTCATTAATACTTAACATCCACAAACTTCTTATTTATCTTTCTTCCTTCGACATTTCCCCTAAATCTCTTCTTGATTTCTCTTGATCTCTTACAAGCAAAAAAATCCAATTCGAATATTTCTCTTCTTGCGTCACAGGTCCAGTTACATAAAGAGAGTAGAATGTACAGTCTAGAGATTTGTCATAAATCTAAATGTAACGAGAACAGTAATTTTTTACCTGCATTGCTTCAGCATCGTTTTCTTTTTCTTCTGAACCCTACGGCGTTCACCTTTCCTAAAGAATCTAGATCGACTTCCGCAATTGCACTTTTGTACAGTCAATATCTTACTCGTCTTATTCTTAGATGGACGCTATCTAAACTCTAAGAAATTGGGAAGATATTTATTGTCTTTTTGGAACTAGTACCGGCACAATTAGGAAATGAGGAAACTGAAGGTCTTAAACAATTGTTAAGGGGACACTTGCGGGGTTTATAAAACACTACTTTCTCGAATTTTTACGCACGTTCGCCAGGTGACTTAAGACACCCGGAAGGTTTGGGAGCCACTGAGCTAGCTGAAGGCTGAAGCTGAGAAGAAGAACGCGAACTCTTACTGGTCGGGTTGCTGATCCTGCGGCTTCATGGCTCATGCTGCTTTAGCTGAAAACCTTCACCTGCTGAAGGCAGGTGTTACAGGTGGCAGCACCAACTGTGTTGATTATATTGGTTTTTATCCTCCACCTTCGTTGGATAACTTAATTTGGAAGCGAAGAAAGAGATTTTGAAAAAAATTTTAAAAAGATGTAGGTTTTTGGGAATTGTTGAAGCCAAAGTGTAAGTTAAAATGAATTTGATCTCAGGCTGGTTCAAAAAATTCTATATCTTCCATTTTACGAAAAGTAGGTATAGGATTTACTATGAAAAGGCTTGAATATATTTGTAGCAGATAAATCCTATCTTAAAAAAGTGGTGTAACGAAATGTTTCGAAAATCTCGCATACATTGTTGTTGCAAACCTGATTGGCTTTTGAATGACTTGAAGTTGTAAGAAGGAAAACAAAATAATCGCGCATGAAATCTTTAAAAATTCTACAAAATATTTTAAAAATTAGAAAAATCTCCTTAAAATTTTACGACAACCTTCAAAATTCTTGTAAATTCTACAAAATCCTTTAAAAATAATAAAAATCTTTTGAAATACCTCAATAAAATTCTCTGACAAACGTTAAAATCCTTTAAATCAAATCAAATATTTTGAAAGTCATAAAAATCTCTTGAAATCTGTTAAAAGTCGTGAAAATCTCTTAAAATTCCTAGAAACTTCTTGAAATTCTGTAAAATTCTACGATAACATTTAAAATCCCTTTATATCCTTTAAAATCCATTAAAATGATTAAAAATCTCATAAAATTCCATGATATCCTTAAAAATTCCATAAAATCTTTTAAAAATCAGAAAAATCTCTTGAAATCCCTTCAAATTATTCGAAATCCCTTAAAATTCCTCAAAGTTCTTAAAAATCTCTTAAAATTTAATGAATTCCTTTAAAATTCCTCGAAATATCCTGAAACCCTTTAAAATGCTGCGAAATCTTTTGAAAATCCTAAAATTTTTTTGAATTTCGTAAAATCCGCTCTCTAAATTTGAAGCAGTGAAATTCCGCTGATTTATAGATTAAGAGAGTGATTGACTTTTGAATGACTTGATGTTGTAAGATTTAAAACAAATAATCGTGCGCGTAGCGCGCGTGTTGGTTTACTAGTTTATTTAAAATTAAATTAGAACTACGTAAAATTTAATTTCAAAATCAGAAAAGCACTAATGTAGAATCAGCTGCGTTCTCGATATCGATCTTTGTTCCTATGGGTTCGCGATTCACAATTCTCTCACGCCATAAAAGTAAACCGATGCATATTCCGTAAAGGCAGAGCGGAAGCAGTAAAATCCTGCAAAAATTTATATTATGTAGTATGGGTTGTATAATAACTACAATAATAACATCTTAAAAATAGAAAATTGAATATACGTAGATAATTATATTCAAGCATCACAATCCATACCCTGGCGAATGTTTCGGGTTGAAATTCAGTCCGAATCAATCCGAAATTTTCCGAATCATTCGGATTGATCGGATTCATTCGTATTCATTCGGATGACAAGTTCGGATTGATTTTGAATGGGCCTCGAAATTGATTCGGATTGAAAACTTCCTTCGGATTAGATCGGCATGAAACTGTTTGATTCGGATATAAACTCTGCCGGAATGATTTGGCAAATTTCAGATTTGTTCTGAATGAATTTCAATCCGAAACTATTGCCAGGGTATTGCAAAAAATTAGGGAAATTAAAAATAATAAGAAAAATTGCTTAAAATTTAGAAGGCGTTTCAATTTGGATACTTAAACATTTTATTACTTTAAGTTTATGTGTCTCACTGCATAATTATTGTAGCCAACGCTATATGAATAATCGAAGTGATTTAATCTTGCTTACCAATACGAGTATCCTAGATAAACACTAGAAGTGTAGTATTCTCCTGTGATAGTATCGCGAATAGCTATATTGTACCACGTTACAAAGCTATAATGACAACCATAAATTATTAGGCTGGTTAAATTGAGCCCAATAGCGATGCAAGCTACCACGTAAATACCCTGCAAGGAATTTCTTGATTACTCCACTTATTTGTGATTAAATTAGACTACAAGCAAACGATAATTGCAATTATATCTCATTTACATTTTACTCTTTAGTAAACTCTGTAAATTTGATTAATCCTTGTGCTCGCTTTACTTTCGAAAACATATTCACTTGACATAAAATGAAATAGTTGATCTATATGCAAAATTATATATTTTTTATTTTAAATGCATATTTCTCTTTTAAAATAGAAATATGCTTACCTGAATATTTAAAAATGTTTCTGCTGGACTTTTTAGAGAGTTGAGAATTCCTAAAGCACACATGATTACGACAGCGATAAGTTGCAAAACCATTATAATAACAGTACTCAGCCATGCACCCGCATTAACGAATATTGAAGTTTTACTAGTTTCTAGAAGTAAAAATTTTTTTATTTAAATAATGGAACAATTATTTTAAATAGGAGAGCATTCAAAATTAAACAGGCAATTTTTAATTAGATTCTATTAAATTCTATAATTGGGTTGAAGTTTCAGACCTCTAGTCTGACGAACATTTTTTATTTTATTTTTTTTTACATTTATTAGATTGAGAATATCAAAAAAAGTTCCTAAAACCATTTTATTTTTATTTACTTACTAGCAGAAATTTACCCGTTTGAAACTTCAACCCAATAATATACCTTAAAATTAGGTCTCACCATTGTCACGTCTCATTAGCGATACGAAATTTCTGGCACTTTTTGGTGAAGATGAACAAGAAAAACTTGGGTTTTCTCCATTAAGAAGTTTTTGGACTTCATCTTCTCTGGAAGACGAATCTGATCCACAACTCCATGCACATGAATTTGATCCCCAAATACATGAAACTAAACATCAAATTAGATGCAATTATACTCATATTGTAATTAATTAGAAGAAATTAGAGGTTGGGTTAATTACTGTAAATAGAGTAGGTTTGCGGAGTCGAAACAAGCTTTCTTATGAGGGTGCCTGTAAATAATCCATGATTAATTTCCGAGTCTCCGACTTCTTTTGAAGTATCGACTACCGAAGCCGATCCTGTAATCCACTCATTTGTCCCCAGGGACAAGCAAATAACGATTAGGGCTAAAATTGAAAGAGCAGCTGTGACTTGAATGAACACAACTCGCTTTCGTTTTTTCATTTTCCTCAAATTCAAAGAAAATATCCCAGTTAACGAGCATACAATTGAAAAAAATAAATAAAAATTAAATACTAAAGTAAACTGTTCACTACACTTGAAAATTAGCGACACATTTTCGAGACTTCGGTTACAACTTTTCTGGATTGTTTAAAAAAATGTTAATTATACATGTCAACATTTATTGTACTGGATAAAATCATAGACTAAACCTTAAACTCGTTTCATTGATCGACTCATGAAGATGATAAGATTTATCAGTTAAAAATTACATGGAAGGTGTAATCTCACTGAATCGTATGTGAAGGTATTTCACAGAGATAAAACTGCGTGAACAAAAGTCAAATTTATGATGTTGTTTTTCAAGAATTTTTATTTAATTCTGCAATAAAAATACTGGATATGTCATTTAATTAATAATTATTAATTAAATGACATCCAATTATAAATGTATATACGTTTATTATTATTCATAATTATTAAATAATTTATTTTTATCGGTAATATCCTAAATTAAATTTAAATTGTTTTGATTCACAGTTAGAGAAATTTCGGTTCTACTACATAACTAACAATCAAAATATTCTTTTTTTAATAAGCATTACATTATTACAAGTGTGTTTTTTTTTTTATATTCTTCATTCAAAAAAATATGAAGTAACATCTATTTTTTAAATTTTCGCGCTTGTAATTAACGCCATCTGTATAAAGTAAATTGATTAATTTTTTTTTCTGCAGGTGGCAGTGCGGAATTCAACCTCTTACAGAGGGTCCAACCTCTTTTTCGAGTTGTCAACGTTGTCAACACGTCGTCAAATTTTCAAAAAAAATAGGTATCAGAACTTTATTGCAAGTAATTTCATTGATATTTTCGTTTGAAATAAAGACTAGTTAATGTATTTAATGTTACTGTACATAGGAACATATTTTTAAACTTCTATATAAAGTATTTTAAGCAAAAATTTTGAGGTTAGCTTAGGTGAAATGTTTTCATATAAATTATAATCATTATAATTATAAACTTAGAAAAATTATTTATTTAATTAAATAATAATGTTGCTCTATATCCACTATATTAATTAAATGTATTTTTTAATTTTATAAAATATATTACTCAAAATCTCATGTGACAAGTTTGTCAACTTAAAGTGCATTATATAGCTAAAATTACACATTTTATCATTTCATTAAAATATTTTTAACATAAACAGTAAACATGATGTATTACACAATAAAAAATTGCTTTATGATCTTTTTATGTCGCAAATTTTAATTTTCAAGGACATAAATCTAACCTCGAGTACCACTAATATCTTTATAGCAAGAGTTTTTATAAGAGATCTCGAAAAATTAATTTCAAAGGGAGATGAAAACGCCTTTGGCTAAAGTTAAAATTATTTTTTACTCATCGAAAATAACATTTTGAGACACCCCAAAGCATTAAAAAAAATTATTTTAAAATATAATTAAGAAGATTTATCCATTTAAAGAAATGTCTGAAGATACAAGCAAAATGCCAGATAAAAAAACATGGACAGATGCTGAGCGTTTGGAGCTTGCGGCAAAATTAGATGCTGAATTAGACGATTATATAAATAGTTTAGAAAAGAGTTCATACACAGAAGGATGGCCAGAAGATAAATGGCAAGAAGAAATGGAAAAACATCCATTTTTTATGAAAAATTCTCCAAATCCAGGAGACGAACTTTCTCCCCTAATGGAAGGATTGCAACAACTTAAATACAGTACAGAGGAAAATACTAAAGAAGGTGTACCTAAATGATAAAAATCCGAATTAATTATTATACATATTTCAAATAAGAATTATGACTACAATTTTAATATATTTTTTATAGAATTAGCAAATAATTACAAAGAAGATGGGAACTTCAATTACAAGTACAAGAAATATCGTCTCGCGATTATTAGTTATACCGAAGGTATAAGAACAAAATGCGAAGACAAAGATTTGATGGCTCAACTTTATAACAACAGAGCGGCAGCGAATTTCATGTTAGAAAATTACCGGTAAATTTTAAGGCTAAATATACATTTTTTCAGTTTCGCGTTTGAATATTTGTATGGATGGATATATTTTGTAGATCAAGTCTGAGTGATTGTAAGGAAGCATTGAAATTGAAGTCAAAATATCCAAAGGCTTTAAGCAGAGCTGCAAATTGTTATTTTAAAATAAAGGATTATACTCGTTGTATTGAAATTTGTGACCAAATTCTCGAGGAAACACCGACTGATAAATCTATTATTAAGCTCAAATCAGAAGCAATAACTGAGAAGGTAAATTATTAAATTTCGTTTAAAATTTAATTTTTATGGTCTGCTTTTTTTTTTAAATTTTTATTAAGATTTTAAGAACCGATGTTTCTGTTCTCAGAAACGTTTTGAAAGAGATTTGAGGAAGCAAAAAGTTCAGGAAAGGAAATATGAAAAGCAAGAAGAAAAAGTTCTTCAAGTTATTCTCAGTAGAAAAATCGAACTGGATTCGATGAAGAGTAAAGGCATTGTTGAATTGAAGGATTTGGAACCTCAAGTACCACAAATAGCTCAAAATGTCGTTCATTTAGATGAGAATGAGAAATTAATTTGGCCAGTTATGATCCTTTACCCGGAAGTTTATCAGACCGATTTTATTCAAAACTTCCATGAAGACTCGACGTGAGTTTTTTTGCTGATGAGAATGGATGTTTAAAATTTTCAGAGTTGAAGTTTGAAACTTTTTTCCAGGTTCAAGGAACAACTCGAAGAACTTTTTGCAGACCCTCCTCCATGGGATAAAGACAGGAAATACAATACGAAAAGCGTCAATGTTTATTTTGAAGGAAATAATAAAATGAGCATGAATAAGATCGATATCGAGAAAACGCTTTGCCAAATTTTACAAGATAAAAGGTGCCTAAGAGTTTTAAATTAAATTTAATTCTTAAGATGATAGATCTCAACTTCTAACACCAACATATTTTGTTCAAGGTTTATCATTAGTGGAGGCACGCCAACGTTTTTGGTCTTGCTTGCAAACAGTGAAGCGGAAAAACGACTTTTAGCTAATTATTAATTATTATAAACAATACTTTAAATTCAGTTCATATATCAGACAATTTGTATCGAATAAATTTATTTTTAAATATTTTAAAAGAATTTAGCTGTGATATATTTTATTAGAGTATTTGCCTTTTCTATAGATTACAAATTCCGTTACATTAATGCTCTATGCATGAAATTTAATTCTATTTTGATATCCGGTATCAAATCGCAATTGCGGCGTTGTAACCAAATATTTGTTAATATTAGTGTCGTATGATTTGGATAAGTATATATGGATAGTCAAATTTTCCAACTTAGTTCTAACTAAATTTTGAGAGGATTTCACTGCAAATATTGAAGAGAGAGGAATTGAATAATTAACAAGCTTGAAAGAAAATTATGTAATAGAGGTTTTGATAAGTAGATTGTCAATGTAATCGAATATTATCGGAATGCATGAAATCTTTGGCAAATTGTTCGTCGATCCGTAAAGAGGATATCCTAAAGAAGAAAAACGCGACAAAGAGGAAAGCGACTAATGGTATGAAACACCAACAGGGGAATGTGGTAGTGGTGTAACCAGCAACATCAGGGAGTGGAGTGCACGTTTCACGGGGGTGGGTTCATTTCAGGGATGTAGTTAGAAATATAAAAGCCTGATCTCTGAAGTATCAGTCCCAATTTTATTCTGTCATTTGAAAATCTGAGTGCAATAATAATTAATCAAAACATTTTAACACTTTGAAGCTCTGCTATTCTCTTAAAAATGTCGAGAACTTGACTTTCGCCTAATGCAAAGTTTAATACAGAGAAATATTTCTCCGATTAGATCAAAGATAATGTAATTTAAGTTTATAATTTTTTGTGGATTATTCTGCAGAAAGATTTGAATTCGCCATGAATTAACCTTGAATTTGCTCGACAAATTTACAATTCAGATTAAAAATAAAATAAAAAAACAATTTTGATCGTACAGTCTGATTGAGTTTAAAATTTCTACGAATCCCTAGAAAAATTAACCCATCAAGTGACGGAATGATTCCCTCCTTAGATCTCCTTTAGATAAGCCAAATTACATTTTGCTATCAGCAATTTAATGATTCACTGTCAGGGAAATGCTTTTTATATTCCACGGGGTGCCAACGATCTACCTACCTCCCTGCTTCACTCGTCTATTTCCGTTTTTCTCCGGGTCGACTCGCCTCGCTCGCAAGATGGCGCTTCAGGAGTGCGCGGATCGCGATAAACCAGTCGTTGCCGCTTGGTTGAAAAAGCATAACACGTTTTCGTGTTCATCCGACAGTAATGGCCGCCGTGTCATGTTAGTGAGGGCATATCGACTTGCGGATTTCATTTCATAATTTTAATTTACTTGTGAAATCCAGGTGATTTTACACAGGACTCGTGAGTTAAGTTAACGGGTGTGTACAGGATTTTCTTTAGGCGTATTTTCTTTAGGCCGGTGAGTGCGTGTTTGTGCCTATGTGTGCCAGCCATTTTCGAACGTGCATCCCAGGATCTTCAAACGCCCAGGCCTTTGTTTCAACGAACTCGTTTTATGGATTTACTAAGCTTCAACAATTATTCACAACAAGGACCCACTAGGGGATTTTTTACCGGTGAGTGTCGCTCAATTTTTAATCCAGCAAGAGCAAACACTTCCGCAAAGTGTCAGTTGTCAGTCTTGTTGGGGGTGGTTGCTTATAGATATCTTGAATCTTGAGCAGTGGTTGCTGACAGGTCATTTTTCTTTTATTTTGTTTAATATATTCAACAATGAGAGGACACCATTCTGAATTTTTCACCCCGAGTTTGCATTGTTATTAACTGTTTTTGAAGTTTCTGAACCCCTTTTGAGGATGAATATTCGTAGTCGTTTGTGATCACTTTTATCAAGCGTCTTTGGGGAAGTAAATTATAGACGAGATTTCGGAGATTTCTTAGTTAAAGTGTATTTCATAAGCTTGATCTTTTGTCAGTAAATGACTGAGGAAATCAGAAAAGATAGTAGTAAAGTGACATGAGGCTTGAGTGGTTTGACAGTTCTCGGTGACAGTAGTTTATTAGATAAGGTGAGTTTTATAATTAGTGATTTCTCCGAATTTTGGGAAGTCGATAATTGGAGTGGACTGTTCCATATTAGGAATGACTTAATTTCTACTTGAAGATTCTAAACTCGGGTTAAGTTTGCTCTAGTTTGTTCTTTGTTTATTTACTATTCTGCTTCAAATATTCTTTACAAAATTGAACTTAAAATCCTTTTTAAAAAGTAATTTCATAAAACAGTTGTAATAGATGCTTTAAGAAAGGTTATTTTAGATTCAAATTATAAACTTTTCTGAATAATCTGAAGAGAAAGTAATTTGTGATTCAAATTCAAAAATTAAATTACGCGCACATTTCATTCTCACGCATTTTTACTACTTGCTTTTCTTCAATTGGAAGTATTCAAAACAAATCTGCATTGTCAATTAAACAATTTTAAATCGCAATTTTGAACGTTTCGCTCTTACCATAATTACTCAACATTTAAAGCTCTATAATTCTATATAATTCTTATGTGTAATTTCATATCAAGTGACATTCAAAGGATTGGAAATAGCTGAAAAATGATAAATTTTTGCATCTTTAGCTTTCGATTTCGGTAGTCACTGGCATTGAGAAATGTGTGAGAGAAATCAATGGTCTATCAGGAGATGTATCGACGTTAATTTTGGTTTGCGCAATCAGCCATTTACGAATATCGCGCGTCCTGATGGCGCTTTGCGTTGACTCCAATTATCGAAAGATCGCACCGGTCAGTGTGATTACATTTCGGCCTGACTTTCACTGTTAATTAAGTCTGATATATGAAGTCACTGAAGAGCGCAAGGGAAAACGTTCAAGAGTCGCAAACTCTCGAGAGCAATCAATTTCACAGTCTGTTAGAGCCGATTGCATCGCCTTTGCACTCGCAGAAATGTTTCGCCGATGTATCGAAAAGTCATTCTCTTAATTAATCGATTCATTTCATAATTTAAAGTGCGTCTGCTCACTCATTAATTAAGCCTTACGCTAATTTGCTTTGGAACGAGCGAATACCACTTTTTGCAAGACGAACTATTTCTGACTTCTTATTACAGTATTCGATAAATTATTATCTACTTTTTTTTACCGAATTTAACCGATTCTTCGTTTATCGTTTCCTTCGATGATTTTCGGAAATATTTACAGTTCTGATCCTGAATTTTGCCCAAAAATGTTTTAACTTAATTAAAAAGCTATTTCCGGAAAACGAATGTTTACTATGGTCCTAAATAAATATAAATATCAGAATATTTACAAAAGATCTATGCCTCAGTTTTTCAACGCTGCCTGATACAAATTGAAAACTTTCTCATGAGAATAAAAAAGCTTACAAAACGTGTATTTTACTTTTAATGAAAAACTTTCATTAGGTTTTTATGATACTTTTCATGAGAAGTATCTTTCTATACTGTTTTGGGCAACGAACAATATCGTAGATATGTGTAGTTTTCGCGTCGATGAGTTTTCGAACTAGTGGGTGCCGATAATAACAGTATATCCATTATCAGACGCTAAAGTTGGTTATGGACTAACTCACCAACTTTTGAAATTGATCGAGTTCTGCGGAGCATATACTGTATCTTCAATGAGTGGAGTGCTGTGTGATATCTGTAGCTTTAATGAAAACAATTCAAGCTTTAAAGGGTGCCACATGGCGACAATCACGCCGCGAGGACGCAGATTAAACCTTCATATATACATACTATGCACTAATAAACTCAGTAAAATATCTACGAATATGGCCTCATGAACAGAGTTTAAAAAATCTTCAAATCCCATTTTGTGGTTTAACGTTAACTTGCTATAATTTCTGGTATATTTCTTGCTATAATTTCTTCTTGAACTTTTTAATTCTTTAACTTTTGTTGCAACCCTTATTTCTATATTAGAACTGGTGACCTTAAAAAAATATGAAACTAAAAACGTCAGATAGTCTATTAACTCGGAGGAAGGTAGTGTGAAATTCAGTTGATTAGGTTCCAATATTGTGAAGCTGTTCAGTCAGAATAGTTCTTTAGAATTTTAATAAACCTTTTATCGGTGAAAATTAGTTTTTCGATAAACGGCTATTTTTGTATTTCCCATTCAATGAGTCTCAGAATTATAAAATTCTACATTTTATCTCAATCTCTCGTAGAATATACTATTAACCCTACAATATTCCGACAAGTAATTTTAATCAAGATTCATTTTTAGATCTTCCTGTTGGAAATGAAAATCTAAAATTACAATGCATATCACGATCCACGTGCGGGATGAAACCTTTCCTTTTTTCCATGACAAACGAATAGCCCGATTATTTGTTTCTCGCTGAATTGATTACATATCACGAGAGTCCTCTTGGTTGAACACAAAAATGAAAGGCAAATTACACAAATCTCATTAACTCCCAGTTCCATTCTCATCAGGGGCAATTTTAACATTTTTATCATTTTTATGTGTAAATATACTTTTTATTTTCCTTCCTAAAACTTCGCCCTTCAAACATTCAAGAGTTTATGCTTATCGTTCTCATTTAAAATATGCGTGGATATTCACGAGGGAAAATAAATTCAAACGAGAAAATTGTCCTCTTATCGCTAGAATGAGAAACAAAATAAGCACCTTATGCTTATGGAAATGAGGTTAAGTGTCATCAAGCTTCGCGTCCTTCGCGTCGAACATGTGATCGCATCTCGATCTCTCGTAAAAGAAGCGCCTTGGATAGCGAGACTTCCACAACTTCTTGTTGCGCTTGGATCGAAAAATATTTTTAGTGGAAAGATAAAATGAGCTGTGAAAAATTATGAAACTGAAATTCGCAACGTCCACAACAAAATTTTTTTTGTAGAAAGCACGAAACCAAAAATTTTATTGTTTTAAATGATTCTATTTGATGTCCAAAGAAGCCCAAAAAAGTTTCATCCTCTTACCACTCTAGGATTACCGTAAAGGTCAACCCCTAAGCATTAAAAACATTTAAAATCCCCTAACTTCGAGATAAAATTGAATTGGGGAAAAATATTTCATTCATTTGAACATTCAAAACTTTTGGTACATATTAACTCTGTATTTCTGAACTTGTTCTAAAAATCAAAGCCATCAATCATCAAAACTATTTTGATATCCGACAAGGTGTAACTCTGATCTCAAATCATATCGAGATTAAAAATAGATTAAGATCAAGTTCTCCAACAAGTGATATTGTCTTTTTTTCCCATTTCTTACAAAATTCTCATTTTTTTTTTATTTCCTTCTTATTTTTCTGAGAATATGAAACTCGAACCCGGATAGTTATGAGTCTTGGGTAGTTAGGTACTCGTGGGGCGTGCAAAAAATAGTTCTACTATTAGTGTCCCTCCACAAGCCGATGATTATCATCGAGGTTTGGCCGGGTCATTTCCTATCGACGTCTGTATTTAAGTTTTTAGAAAAGGATGGAAGTTGGAGAGCATGTGTATTATAGGGTCGACAAAGCGGCCTTTATTTCAACTGGTTAGAAATTCGGTGAGGGAGCATGTGGCAACGCTGGATCTCCCCCCGCCCCCCTCTCTCTCTCTTCTCTCTCTCTCTTTTCTCTACTCTCTCACTCTTATTCTTTCTCTATCTCGCAGGCTCTTTCTCTCGGTTTCTCGCTCTTGCTCTCGCCTTCTTCGATTCCGTCGGTGCATCTTTTCTTCGTCCACCTATAAACCGGCAGTGAAGAGAGTGCCTTCTTATACCTTACACACCACCTTGCACCTCATCTACGCTCCTTTTATTTTCTTATTCATCCTGAACAGCTCTTCTCGCGGGGTTAGGCCACGTAGAAAAGAAAACGGATATTTCAATGGCAGTCGTTTGCCTATTTGCCATTTAAGCTAGTCCCAGGATTGCCATTAGCTGGCTTTTAAATATACATGCGAGCTATCTCTAAAGCGTGGTACAAATAAATACCATGGGAATAATTCTAATGGACAAACTGCGTCTAAAAGTATAGAGCCTTTTCGGATTTCAACACGCGATTTCATTTATAGCGATTCATACTTTTATAGACAGAACGCACGATATCCTTTATTTTGTATCACTCCCCTTTTTTACGACCTCGTAAGAATTTTTCTTTCAACGGATCGCTATTTTATCTCTCACCGCATTTTTATATGTATAGAAATATATATATATATATTTTTTTTTTGACAGACTTTGTGGGGGAGCTGAATTCCCTTGAATGTAGTGTCCGGAAGTATAGTTACTTGAAATATTACTATTCGTTACTTTATCAAACAATACTGATGTTTTTCCATATACAGTTTTGAGAATAAACTATAACATTTTCAGGGTGTCCAGCGTGTGAGAAAAGCGGGAATTGTACGGGAATTTGATTGGTGCGGGAAATGTACGGAAAATGTACGGGATTTTTTATTTGATGTGAGAATTTTTTATTTCCCTTGACTGATTTAATTATGTAGGCAGGATTTTTTGTATATTTATTCATTTTAAAATATTGCGAGCAAAAACAGATAATTTATACAATTTTTATTTTTAGGCTTTAATTTTAGAGTTTTATTATGTGTATAATTTTATGTTTATAAGAAATTTTCTTTTTAGCTTTTATACTTTTCCCGGTTCCTATTCAGTATACGATAACTTATGACCACCTTACGAGATGCGGAATAGTCCACTTTGATCTAATCCACGTATTTATT
>JAUESH010000024.1:4642709-4655717 GCA_032275165.1 Synergus magnus | reverse complement strand
TTCCCGAAAATGCCGACTCGGCACGAACATTTGGGGGGGTGTCACACCCCTCACACCCCCCCCTCGCTACGCCCCTGTATAAGATTGAAGTGCACATGACGTCGATATTATCATCTAATATTGCGACAGGTTGACGTCCTTTTAAAGTTTGAGGAAAGCGTAGATTTATTTTACAATATCAGATGCTATCCGCAAAAGTGTAAAAATCGATCGAACAGTCAAGATTTAAGAAAAGTTTACGAGAGTTCGAAAGTGGCTGCTTTCAATAATGCAATATAGGGATGCATCTGCGCCTGGCATTTCGTGCTGTTGCACGAAATAGCATGTGCTATCACGAGAAAGGGTATCTTTTTACGATTGCGACTGTGCCAGTTACGTCTGCGTTGATATTTAATATACGATATAACGGTATAATTCATCCAGTATCGCTGATTCCAATGTTACTACTTTATACGGGCTGTACGCGAAAGTCGGAAGGTAATGCGAGCGCAATTTAGGACGTAAGCCGTAAGCAGATGTTCCATTAGTGTAAAATCGTGGCGGAAGAGCATCTGCTTCGACGTGCGTTCGATTAGGTGAAAGCCCGAATCCTATTTGTTTGATGGCTCAACGTGTAATGCAAAATAACCTCTCTAACTGAAAACTTCAGATTAACGGTATATAATACACTATTCTAACATTCCCATGCTCTTCAATATTCATGGTGGCGACTTAATCAGGAAAACGGGAATTTTATTGACCGGCAAATGACCGGGAATTTGAAATTGTCCGCCGAATCGCCACTCTGATATTTATTATTTATATTTACTAGCAAACCAACACGCGCGCTACGCGCACAATTATTTATTTTACTTCTTACAACTTCAAGTTATTCAAAAACCAATGAAATTTCGCTGATTCAAATTTAGAGAGCAGATTTGAAACAACAATGTATGTGAGATTTTAGGAACATTTCGTTACATCACTTTTTTTTAGATAGGATTTCCCTAATTTATTCAAAAAACAATAATCTAAAAAGCTTATATTCCAAAAAGAACAAAGACAAATTTAATTACTTCCTCCCAATAGAATTAAAAGAAACGGTATTCGTGACCACAGAGTAAGACACGAATTTCGGGATAAAAATTTATTTCCCAACTCGAATGGGAGAGTATAATTCTTGTGTAATATCAAAACAATATCGAGTGTCTCCAAACGACCATGTAATTCCCAAGTTTCGGAAGAATTGACCTTAATATCCCTATTGTTGTATATAAATGTATATGCCCCGCTGTTATTTACCAACAGTGTGACAATGGTCACGAATATGGCCACACGGCTTTTTTTCACAGTGAACGGTGTTTCTTCATTCTTTAATTGCACAATTAGTCACGATCCCGTAGCCACAAGACGGTGGCATTACACACCATTCCCAAGTTCTTTTCTCTCACGATTTCCCGATCAATCTAAAACGCATTGATCCGGCCAATTAAGTTCCCTAACCGTGAATGTGGAAATATTGTCCAGTGTCCGGTCTCATTTGGTATTGTGGTACACTTGATTTGGACACGTAATACACGTTATATACCTGTGACATACGTGTCGAGGATGCAAATCCCTCTAGAGTTTGTGACTCTATTCGCTCGAATCTATTCAAAGGTCGCCCTCGCTCCCTTTTATTTTTCATAAGCTTTTTAAGCCACCTTGTAAGTATAAAATCACTTGTAAATTGAGTCGCACTCCCAGTTATTGACCACACATTGCGATATCACGAACCAAGTCTTTTTTGCGACTGGTATGGCAACTCTTGCATCTCAGAATGCAGACCTCGTGGAATCCGACGAAAAAGGAAAATTAATCCAGCTTTTTATCGTAGGCTTTTGTACTTAGTGTGAGTGAAAATTAATGTAACGGTTGGCTAATGAAGGCAGTTGAGAAAGGAGATTTATATTTCAGCACAGATTATGTTTCTGCGGAAGAAATTGATGCTAACTATACAGACAGATTCGTAGTGTGTAATTGTTAGACAAAAGCTTGTTATGCTGAGTTCATTATATAAAATCATTTTGCATCACTTCTTGCTTACGTTTTGTGAAACTTAGTGTATATTTAGAAAAGTTTGATAACGACAATAAATTTTTCAAAAATAACAGTTGGAAAGTTAGATGCGTGTTCATCCCGAAAATAGGTAAAACCCTTTTTTTCCGGTTTTAAGAGGCGAAGAACAAACTCTTTAGCTTTAGCTCTTTAGCGTTTCTTCTAGACAGGAAAGGGAGAAAAACTTTTCTAGAATAAATAACTTATAGGGGTCTGACAACTTCCAAATGTATGCATATATTTGATATATTATATGGAGTATCGTCATACGTGCCACTCATCTTTCCCGACACGCAATACAAGATCATAATCCTCCTTGTTTATGACATTTTAATTAAGGGTTAGTAGGAAAATGACTGGACGATTTCATATCGGGCACTAACGAGGGCAGATATGGAAACCCATCTCAGACACAACACTTTGAGTATATCCATCACAGTGAACTCTTTCAGAAAGATTTTAATGCTTTACGAGGAAAGTAGAGTTGTAAAACCTCGTTTCTTATTACAAAAATGTTTCAACATTCTCATATAATTTTTTCCTCTGCTGCTTATAAAATACTAATGCGAGCTTTACTTCTTGTTAGTCGGGTTTATTCCTTATTAACTTTTTCTTCGACTTTTTTGATCATGCGTGCGTTTTTCATTTATTTCGTGTATGTTATCAATATTTCTCGAAGAAAATTTTATTGCTCATCTCTGAAACTAATTTATACGCTAAGAGGAGGGTCGCTTAACTCCTTGGCACGCACACAGGTAACACACGTGGGTAGTTTTCCAATGTTGAATGTATAATGAATGGCAGGCATTGTCGCGCGGCCAGCACCACACTAAAGATTGAAGAGGGAGCCATTAAAAAGCGTGCTGTCAAAAAATGGATAAGTCATCCAGCTTTTGAGTATAAACTGTCAATAATTATACCAGAGGGGAATAATCTCTTTAGTCTTCTCCTCGCCTCTGTTTGGTGTTTTAAATATAAATGAATTCATATTCCACCGAAATTGAGCTGCACATTTTTGTCCATAATGCAGGCGACTCTTCTTATACCTTATAGCTTATTCCAACAAGAGAAACAAAAGTTTCAAAGCAGCGAGCAAAGGTGATTGCAAAAGAAGTTTAGTTTTCGGGACCACCCTAATCTACATTAAGTCTAGCCACAAAAAGAAGTAGAATCGCTTTTTTTCTCGTCTAAAAACACACTGTTTTTACACTTCTTTGAAAGCTGATCTAATCAGCCATCTCATCACTCACCAGTATTTATTTAGGACGAATCCCTGTCGTAACGTGAGGCATAGTCTCTCAGAGTAGTGAGTAGTGAGTACACACAGACATCTCTTTTTCAATCTAGCTTTTCTCTAGCGTCACTTTAGTTTATCCTCTAAAACTTCATTAGGTTTTAACGTTTAATGTCTTGACCAACATACGTCTCATACGAGTTCCTACAAGTTCCTCACAGTCGGTTGACGTTTTTTCTCTAGACTTAGAAGCTTCTAAAGTGGGATACGGCATGAAAGCTGTCGTGAATTCTAGCGTCGCCGATGGGACGACTTTACTTTCCACCTTCGCCGTATGCTTCTCGACACCACTGTTCGTACATAATACATCGTTTATAAAAGGGACGTGGAGAGTGAAATAGAAGGAGAGAAAAAGAGAGAAGAAAAAAGGAAAAAAAGATAGGGTGGTATACCGGCAGCAGCAGCGGCAGGTAAGCGTGTGGAATGTAGGTAGGAACTTGGGAAGCTCTGCACTATTGTGATTAGCCGGACGACGTCTTTCTAGCTTAGGGTTCTTTCAATGAGCGAACGGCCCGTAGGCATTAACTCAGCTTACATACGAATAACATGCAGGGACCGCACGAGTTCGCTGTTTTGCCACCAGACTTAATCGCTTAATCATCTGAATGTGTGAATATCTCACATCAAAAAAGTCCACCTTCTTTATTCCTTTGAAAGATTTTGCGAGATTACATCTGCTCTGGTGACTGACCCTCCCATTCTGATGGACCTTTAATCCGGAAGAAATTGAGATCTTTCCCATTTCATCAGCAGATTACGTTATTACATGATAATCTGTGTATCCTGTCATTCTATATATATATATACCAATAGTGTTGCAACATTGATGCGGAACCATCGAAATCGATGTTTTCCTTGCGATGATCGATATCTTTGCATCGATGTTTTACTTTCGATCCATCGATTCAAACATCGATGTTTTCTTTCCGATGGTTAACAGATTTTCAAATTAGCAATTTACATAACAAAAGAAAAAAGTGAGAGAAAAGGGGAAGAGTCGATCTAAACCATTTTGAAAAATGTGTTTTTTAAAAATATTATTTCTTTTCCTGTTTGGAAAATGTAATAATCTGAATAGATTGGTTGAAAATCTAATATATTATATTTATAATATTATATATTTTTTTGCGCCATTAGTTTGTTTTTCTCCTTTCAACGTCAAGTCATTCAAAAGCTAATCAGCTTTGCAACAACAATGTATGCGAGATTTTCGAGATATATTCCGATATATCGAAAACATCGATATATTCTTTCGATTCTACATCGATGTAAAACATTAATGTTTTTTATTCGATGTTGCAACACTATATATCAGTTCATTGAGAGAGGGAGAGAGAGAGCATCTAGAGAGACTTTTATTTTTGTATGCAGCTATCTCTTTCTTGCTGCTTAATTAAGAACCCAATTCCACTTTCCATTAAGTAATATTGCGCGCTTGCTGTGAAATAATCATGAAAATTGCAAAACAGATTTTCAATTATTAACGGCAAAGCGACGACAGAGTTCAACGCTATAGCTGCGATTTTACCTCTGTTGCGGTTACAGCATACGTACATCTCTTCGACCGCGACCCACGACCATAGACAATTGTTTTCCCAGCTTTCCGCAAGTCCAAGCAAATGAAAATGACCTCTTGAAATGAAAATCCTTTTCGTCTCTGTTGAAGTGGTATTGCACAGCCGAGGGTCATTAAGAATTAAAATGAAAATTTACTATATGTATTCAAGTGGAAAATACTTTATACTGAAAGTAGATATCGATGTTCGATATCGACATCGAATCCGCACCAATAATCACCCTGCCATCAAACACCACATTCGTATCCTGGTATCATAGAATCATAGATAATGCCTTAAGCAGGACATTCATCGAAACACCAAAATCTGATCATGATGTACTGGTAATACAATACTATTACTGATATCTGGGGAGAATGTTTGGTGACTTGTGTTTGTGACATTATAGCTGAAATTCACAAATATGATTGAAAGGAGAGAGATCTCTATCTCTTGAAATATACTATATTAACTGTTTCTTAACTTTGACTCCATTCTAACTTTAGATCTTGATATTAATGAAGGGCCATTCACTTTGGCATTTTCTCCGACGTTTCTTGAGATAAAGATCTTCGACTATTTCGAGAGATTTCCATAGGAGATTCCTAGTGTCTGAAAGGAAGTCTTTACAATTTATATCGTTAATGATCTAATAAATAAAAGAGTCGCATTTTCATAACCCGGAAATAATTTATTAAAACTTCTAAATACATTCATCCTCACTTTATTTACAAATCTTCTTAAAAAATGATGTTCCCATGTCCATCAATCCATAAAAAAGATACATAACGAAATTCCTAATTAGAAATTTCTTCTCGAATTAATGCTATCTTGCTAATTGAGTTTCTTCTTTCTTAAACCTGAAAATTTGCCAATATATGATACGAGTATAGGAGTTATTCATTATTTAGGATTTCAACTCACTCTCCCACTTTACACAATTAAAGATAAATCGACTTCTGGCATCTCACAGGAATATGTATAAACGGTAGTGATGTATGTTGACATCCACGACGAAATCAATTGTAGTCGCTAATCTGCGTCAACCCGAATTACATTGAGCGCTCATCGCTTGGATTACCATAATCGTTAATGCCGAGTGATGTCGCAGTAAACGGTCGCGCTTGTCTGTAACACACGTCGTAGCCTGATCTGAGAGTGATATACCTAATATACAGCATATCCCACCTGACTTTTAGTGGGAAATTATCTGGGACAACGCGTACTTTCCGTTAAAAAACTGAAATGACGACACCAATCTGGCTTTAATGTCGTTAACATGAAAAGTTGGAGAAGCCGACCAACAACCGGGTGTTGGGAACTTGTGAGAGAAGCCGAGTCAAGTGTAACGCAATTCCTTGCGGTATTTGGCATCGCTATATAAACTACCTAGGCTGCTGAGAGTTAGACGGCCGGCTATAAAATTGCCGCGGCTCGCAAACGAACGGCACGTCCGATTTGGACTGAGCATCGCTGCAATAATGCCGCTGCAGCTCATTCGGTAATTGTAGGCATGGGAGTATGAGAACCACTCCATAAAGAACACCGTAAGCAGCGAATCTTACAAAAGAGATAATCGCCAAGATCTAGTTGCTCTTAAACGGTTACATACACTCAACCACCGCAAAAACCTCTGCTAATTAAACCAAACATCTCGTTGACAGTTTACTTAGCTGCAACCGTTTCAATCGACAGAAGCATCTTCAACTATTCAAATTTGTCAAGAAATTAGCCAGCAAAACCATCCATCATTGTGTGATAGATTTATGTTTCATCTCCTTAACGAATTTATCAGCTTTAAGTAATAATCCCTCTGTTAGCTCTCTTTCAACTACATCGGTATTTCAATCCGATATTTTATCGCTCTCAAATTTACATTATCATCCGTTTATTTTAAACCGGCGGAATTTCATATGTATAATGTATGTTGTATTTTATAGCTGTAACTTGTGATCGTTAGTGTACTTCCCTTTCGCTATGCGCCCTTCAGTGCCCATGATAATAGCACAATTATTGAACACTCCTTGTGTTCAATAGCGGAAACGGCAGCGGGACCGTAATTCGATTAAACATTCAGAATTATTTTACGACCTCCAACTGGCTTCTTTTTATGCCATTTCGTCAGAAATATTTCAAAGTGAAGTGTAACAGTTATTGATAAGAAAAGTAATTCCCAAGAGTTAAGAAAAGTATATGGTAGGAACACGAAGAGAAGAGAATTAATAGCTGCGAATTATTGACTTTTGTTGCACTACATATTACAATATCTTAAAATGCCGAAAAATTTAGATACTTCATTCAACACCAATCACCCTTAGAATGCTGATATGAATTAGACTAGAGAAAAAGCGGTATTTGCCATACTTTCTTTTTTAAATTCTCAAACTAGGAGAAAATACCAGTCAGCCGGACTTTTTACTTAACCTTATCCATAGTCCGGCAAATCAGGTCCATTTATGGTGTACTGACCGATCCGTGAAGGAGAGGCAGCAGTCTTTACAATCTATACTCCGTAATGGCCTTTACCAGAGGTTCTCTGCGATTTCTTCAAAATCTTCTATCCAGGAATGCCTTTCTCGATTACAGTAACATGTAACTGGCATCGTCATTTCGTGTTAAATATAAGCAAATTCGTTTCAAGCTACGAATTATTCCTGGAATATTATTTTTCAATTAACTTCCCGATGAGCGATGAAGAAGTTTGATTAAAGCAGAGGATGAACCGTATTTCCATTGATAAATTTTTTCCTGAAGCCCACGCACTTGATTGTGAGGTTCGACAATTGATTGCGCAACCGTTGAATTAACTTCTGCTAAACTTGGACCGTTCCTAATTCGAGAGTTTCATCCGGTCGATGTGTAGTATAGAATACTATACATTATAGGAACAACCTTAATGTATTGATACAATTCTACAATTGTGTGATAGTTAGAGAGAAATCTGAAAAGAACTGGCTAGTCTTTGACCGTGAAAAATATCTCGGCACTCCCTGCGAGCCTAATTGCGAGTGAAACGTTTTGTTATACCAACTGTCCGACCATTTGCTTCGTGGGCCGGGCATGGGTTAACTCAGTTAAGCGCTTCGTTGATTGAAGCGCATGAACTTGTTTATTCGTCTGAATTCAACCTAGAGAAACCAAGGATATATCTGATCCAACGAATCGGAAAAGCTAAATTTTATTTAGCAAAGGGGTTATGGATAGTATAGATACTAGATACTTTTGCCCTCCGGGACAACATGACTCTTAAAAAACCATTTTTTAAAACGGTTTATTTGAAATGGGTGTTTTCAAATGGATATTTTGAATGTTTTGGGTAGGGAACCTTGGAGTCGTAGTTTTCAATTACAAAAGTCCAGTGAAATAGAAGCGCATTGGAACGAAAACCCATTTGTCAGAACAGAGAGACAAAGAGGATTTGTACATTTAGTGGTTTCGTAGGTGGTTAGTTAATTTCAAGCAGCGGGTGAATTCCAAGCAGAGGCGTAGAAATTGGTCCCCGGAGATTTTCCCTTTTTGAGGTTTGCGGCTTTTTCTTTTTTCACCCGAGTTCTTCTCAGCCACCAAATAATTTTGTACCCTAAACAAGGGCTTGAAAAGTTGAAACATTCTTCAGAGGCGAAGTCCACTCTAAGCTGGGAGAAAGTGTCCTAAGTACCTGGTAACACCAGTTTGCCAAACTCACTTTCTGCTTGTCGAACCGAGAAATTCCGAGACGCCCAGACTCATTTCTCAGGGTGCAAAGACATTCCCGAAAATCCTTTAATCACACGCCCGCTTTATGGTATTCATGATAATTAGATAATTTCGCAATTGCCATCAACAAGGTTCTCTTTTACCCATAAGCTAAACTAATTTTGCTGATTATTTCCCAGGATATTTTTTTTTTTTTTTTGAGGGCACTTGATACTTTCTCGTAATTTAGTTAATATCATTTCCCGATCCTCAGATACTAAACTGCAAAAACTAGCAAAAATAAAGATACCGCAAAGAGCGTCTGAAGAAAACATCAATACTTTAGAGACCTACCACAAGTTGCGGAGTCATCATCAAGGCATCTAAATGATTATACAATTCCCACGATTGATCGTTATCTGCGAATTAAATTAAATGCCAGACAAGCAATCAGGTGCGATATAATTCTTGAATTGAAAGTCAAAAATTATCGGCGATGTCAAAGGATGGTGGATTTGTGCTTGGGTATATAACGCATTGCCGAATGGGTTTATTACCGAAACAAGCTCATTTCCGCAGGCAGCTGTTGAGTGGAATTCTTTGTTTTTCAATGCAAGCCAGAGCAATGAGGCGTCACTACCAATTTTAATTCCATCTCCTTCCCACATAGCATCTGCTTTGCAAGGTGTGAACGTGTCGGGTTTTGAGGTCTGGTTAAGTACCGGCATTAGAAATTTTGACGGAATCGTGACTAGCTCGAGTCGAACCCTAAATACAGGGATTCCATTCAATGTGTACTGTACATGTATATTTTGATATTGTATATGTATATTCGTATGTTGTGTGTATAATCCTATATTGTGCACGTATAGTCCCATTTAGTATATGTATACTATATAGTCAGTATCAGGTAAGTTGCCCATCTTGCCTGGAGCGTTCGACTCAACTCGTTAGGCGTCTTGATTTATGCCTCGTCAACGTTAAAAGACCTTGTCTTGAACCCGATCAAAGACGGTCGTCATTTTTAGATATGTATACATATAAGTTGGAAGAGGCCCTTGGACGTCTAGTCTCCATTCATTAATTATGATATTTGTTGTTGTTCCTGGTGGGACATTATGTGGATCCAACACCAACGATATTATTTTAATTGAGATTTTAAGATTATTATCTTGTTTGTCATGAAGTATTTTACAAGAGTTGGGTTTGTAATTTTATAAACTTGGATTCATATATTACATTACTACACATGAAACCTTAATTAACCAGATGCAAAATAGTTGCAAATGTTAATTTACATACATCTCTTTTCTCGATTCCTCTAGTCTAGAAAATACTATTTCAGAAAAGTTTATATTGCTTTCAAAAACTAAATTGAGAGTTTATACCTGGTTGCATTGAATATTCCTCTGAAGTCTCAACTATGAGTTTACATCAAGACTTTGAGATGACAAGTCTCCAACTTTACCACATTCTGTGACACTTTTGGGATTAAGAGATACGCTTCTCAGAGTATAAGTTCGGAATATTTGCTGATTTGCTGCTCCATTAGCCATCTGAAAATAAATTAAATACGCAGTTATACAGAGTACATGAAGCAAAGGTGACATTTTTGGAAATTAGTCTATGGAAATAAAACTAGGGATTAACTTTAATAAAACCTCTGCTTTTATTCAAAGAGCACTTCGGAAGGCACGTATTTCCAGTATCGAAAATTCTGATCAATACTAACTTATGACTACTCATTTGCACCAGCACCCTTCATGACAAAGACATTAGGCCTGTCCAGTCCTGCTCCACTATCTTATAAACAAATGCCGTCACATGACCACACACATACTGTTTTTAGAATATAGAGATGACTTTTTTATATACATTTATTCTACGAATTAAACCAACAGACATAGATATGCATACATATAACCAATCATAGAAGAGAAATTTTATTGAGCTAGCAAAGAACATTACGTTATTTTATTTTACATCTACCAAAGGGTTTCGTTCAACATGGATAGATAGTAAAATTTAGATGATTGGAGTGTGTTCTCCAATGTGGAGTAACCTTTGATGCTATAAAGTGGAAAGGTGAGAGATAAAAAAGCGAATTTTTTCGGCCTGGCAACAGTGATAGTGTGTGGGGAAGTTGCAGGTTGTGTAGAAAGTGTAGAGTGTACACCTACACCATTGACCGATGATTATCGTGACTCCGGGTGGATCCCTGAGAGTTATGGTCGTAAGGGCGAATAAAGACCGATCGGCGAGATACAATCACGTACCGTGACGAACTTCGATCATGGTTGAGCGGTCGCCTCCTTTGTTTAAAAGCACCCGTTTGCTTGCTCGTGGGATTATCTTTGCTCGAGCGATCAGGCATCTGAAAATCATCTGAAGTAAATGCCGCGGTCACGGGAGAATCCTTTCTCTGTATTAAATCATCTCGCTCTTGTCCCGCATACTCTTTATACATACACTCAACTTGCAGAATTGACTAGACTATGCTTCATTTTATACTATTTTATACCATTGTACAGTACGTACCTACTTGCATAGCTGCAGTCACTATACAGCATAGTCAGATTCGTTCAAAATCGCCTTCACCTCGACGCTCGACTCGACTCCCTTCTTCTTCTTCTCTTCTTCTTCTTCTTCTTCTTCACTCCATTAGATATCTACCTGTCTGTATAAGGGGTGTCGGGGAATTCGCAATCTCAGAGGCCCACAAGATTACCTTCCGGCTGCACACCTAATCCCAATGCGCCTTTGTACTACCGGGTGCATACATCTGCCCTTTTATTCTCATCTGTACATCTAAAAGAAACCTCCTTTCATTCCTGCTCATCCAATAACAAATATTTCATTGGGATATATAGACATTAGGAAAGACTCCATTCTCCCCGGTAAAAGAAATCGGAGCACTGGATTTATGTGCTGTAAATAGCACGTAAAAGTGTCCTCATTTGATTTAAAGACCTCCATGCTTGCTTGTCAATATTTCATCGATCCCATTCTCAAGTATTATTTCAATTAAGCATTGCTTTCCACACAAACTATTTTTCACAGTAAGCGAAATGGATATTGAAAAGTTAAAATGATTTCGTTTTTATTTTTTGATTCAAATTTGGTTTACAGTCAATTTTATTTTTTCGCCACTCGATCCCCAATGCATTGTTCGTTGTTATTCCAAAAAACTCTATTGCATCAAATGAGTTTTCCCTCAATAAAAACGTATTATGTACTATCACTACTACCACTGTCACACATTTTTACAAATCCATTTTCGTATACCACCGAGAACAAATATTGACGGAAAAACACATCTATCAATCGTTTGTTTATTGTTCATTAAGCAGAAAATATCATTAGAAATACAATAGCCAATAGTATTTGAGTATTCCCAAACGTTAATCTCTCAATTAGGGGAGTTCGATTCGGAAAACATCTATTGTCAACAGAAGCAAAACCAAATGCGCAATCGCAAATCTCAGTGGGTCGATAACTTGAGTCGAATGATCTTTTCCGTGTTGGAATTTCTCATTGCGAATAGCGATATTTCATGGAACATATTCTATCAAGTGGCCAAACTGACATGTTTCACGATTTCCTGGACTCTCTCGAGTAAGAACAACTAATTATAAAACTCGAGAAGTTCACTTTAACTCGACTCGTCCACTGGTTACGAAATGATTACCTTACACCTGGAGATCTCACTTTTTTCGTCCTGACTGATGAGAAACTAATGAGTCGATAATACCAGTCGTCATTTATATTGTCATCTAGCACCGAAACAAGTTTTGAACGCGTGATTTTAATTTAGATTAAGATTTGGAAAAAGGGGAGAATAAAAATATCACCAGTTGTAGCAAAGCAGGTAATAGTTTGTTTTTACTGCCTCATGGACTCGTAAACTTCAGTACTGTCCAAATAAACTGCCATTTATTCTTGCCGTTACGACCTGCTCTTTGTATAAAGTACAAATGTAAGTCGATCCCAGAAAAAAATCCAAAGAATAAAATTCAAGTTAAAGTAATTCTTTTTTTTTTTTAAGGACAGGTGATATTTTACCATAAGAGCAATAATAAATATTTTTCTCGAATACTAGGCCATTTACTTCCGTTTCATACAGACGGATGTAAGTGGCATAGTTTTAATGAAAAATATATTTATTATTGCGAATTTAAAATTGGGGAAATTAAATTGCTGTTATGGTCAAGTATCCAGGGCTTTTTTCCTGCAAGTCACTTTATAGTCAATTTTTTTAAAAAAAGTCACTATAAGTCACTTTTTTAAGAAACAGTCACAATAAGTTGCTTTTTTAAAAGAAAACGTCATTTTAATAGAAACGTCTTGAAATCCATAAAAATATCACGAAATCCTTCAAAATTTCTTAAAATTCCTTGAAATACCCAG
>JAUESH010000024.1:4631254-4642609 GCA_032275165.1 Synergus magnus | reverse complement strand
CCACCCTGAATAGTTACTTTTAATCACTATTTTGTTCAAAATTAGTCACTTTTAGTCACTTTTTAGATCAAATTAATTACTTTTGTTACTTTTTTGAGGTACATTAGTCTGTGGCAGCCCTGCAAGTATCACACGCCCTTAATTTATTACATATAATTCTCAAGAAAAAAAAAATTGCACTTCGTTATCTTATAAATTTGTGGAAGAGAAACTAACGGAGTAAAAACTCATTTTTTATCAACGAGGACTAGGTTGTAATAAGGAAGAACATTAAAATAAAACGAGTTTGTTTCCTTGTATTTCTGACATGAGTTTAACAAGTCGCTACAGTAATCGTAAAAATTACGTTACTTTTAGGAGCAATCGTAAAGGCAAAGAAAACAAGTGAGCCACGTAGGTTTCATCTACCCTCGTTTTCTAAAAGGATAAAAAGCTGAAAAAAAAGATATAAAGATGATCTGCGTTGTAGGTGACTTTTAAGATATAAATTCTTGGCACGAAACGCGTCGCGTAAGAGCATTAAGAATATAACGCAATAACTGGAATACCTAGAAAAGTTCTAAAGCTGCGGTAATAAATTTTTATACATTCTAACTTGAGGTTGTGTATATGCACGATCTGGCGAGTATTTCCACTTGCTGGAGAATAAGTTTAAACTTGGACCGGCGATGTTAAAGCGAACACCGAAATGTTTGAAATCGAGTTCTAAAAGGATCACGGCACGTAAGACAAATACTGAGTCCGAATGCATTTGTTTATCATTCCGACAGTTTTCTTCGAGAGAGAAAATTGTAAAAATTTACAAATACACTCTAAAAGAAAAGTACTTTTTAGGAATAGATTTGGTACTGAAAAATGTCTAATTAAAGAACTTTTCAATTTCAGAAGACAGCTCAGTTTATTAAACAATCATCTGATCAAATCGCAGCTCGTTCTAATGTCAAATAGCAATTTTCAATTCTAATTATATATTTTTGATAATTTAATTTGAAGATCAATGCTTTCATTAGAGTTAATATCATCCGAGAATACATTAAACAATAATCACTCGATTTCTATGATTTCAAATCGCAACCGTAATTTGCAATTGAAATCGGTCATCCGATTATTGAATAATTAAGCGAGATTTAGTTAAATCTTGCATTGTGGACGAAATGAGTGAACATTTGAGTTAATGTTTAAATATAATGCCAATCGGAATTTGTAAATAAAAGAGTATTTAAATATCGTTTATGATGCGAAAGAAATAAGGTAAATGCACCAGTAATCGTCACTGCTTTAGTTATCGTCAGATGGCGAAATATTTTCTATAAAACAAACATTCCTGTTGCCTTCATATGAAAAAATATGATTTTTAGCATGTTTAAATATCCTGTCATCGAATTAACGATTCGATTACTGAAACAGACATTTTTTGTACCTGACGATAACTGACGCATTTGCATTATTTGAATTTTAATCGTGAATCGAAATCGTGTTTAACATGATATTATAAGCATTTTAAATCTTTTATTTTGTTTAAGGTAACTATTACTGTTACATTTACCTTAGATTCGCAAATAAAAGACAGTTTTTAGGAAATTCGAAGAGTAAAAGACAGCAATAATAAAATTGATATACATATTTAAATCGCTTATTTTTCTGCTAAAACAGGCCCTTTACGATTCGATCAGTTGCGCAAGCAAACGTAAAATAAATACGGTATGCTTTGAAACTCGTGAAATACGCCGCTGGGAAAAGTAATCGAACGAACGGTTCTTTTTTCACAAAAGAATGACACCTTTTCAAGCTTTTACGATCGGAATTTGGATTCGAGAGTAAAATCGGCCTTCGAATCCCTGAAAAGTAGATAAAAGCAATTTGATAAAACGATTTATCGAGTTAGTTAATACTTCTCCGCGAATTTATATAATTTATTATTGGCTCTTTGATACATTTATATTGTCGACTTCAAATAGATATTAAATTCGAAAAGTCAACAATCGGTTTAATTACATTTATTTCGTTCAGCAGCATACGTGTTTGTTCATTTTGTTGTCACTTACACTGCTTCGTTCACCGACGGTTCAATTACTTTTTCAGTAATTAAATCGACGACCGCGTAAACCGGCCATTTCCTCTTTCTTTACTTTACAGTTTAATTGCTAAGAGCCAGCCGACGTATGGACACACTTGAAAAACGATTGCAAAAAAGTCTTCTTCGAAATAATCAAGCGCATAGCATTTTCGTGAGGATTATTAAGTCACGTTGCGAGTTCCCATCAGTCAAATATTCTCACGAGTGTAAAAAAAAGGTATTACAATTACATAAAGAATATTTGTTGAAATTCATAAAATATAAATGCCACTTGCGAATCATTTATCGAAATGCTTTTTTTTAACGTTTTTTTCATTCATTATGCAAAGATACATAGTTGCACTTTTCGCTAATTAAAAAAATTCTAGTTTTAATCAAATATACTCTTGAAAATGTTGGATAACAAAACAATGAAAATGGTATGATTTAACCTCGGAACTATCGATTCTATTGCAGCGACTCGATTATCTGATTGTTTTTTTTTTTTTTTTTTTAAAGATTTTTTTTTACACTCAACAAATGAAATGACGGGCGATGTGTAAAATTGTTATAGATAGGAGGGAAATAGATTGATTGACACATAAGCCAATATTCCAGTTTTATTGACCTCTGCACGGAGAGAAATGGATGGTCAGTTTGAGCATCTAGAGGGGCAGACTGACTCTATTTGAAGGTCGACTATAGAACTATAGGATAGCCTTCCAGATAATCTAGATGGTCGAATCGGCCATCTCGAGAGGGTCAAAGTAAGATGGTCGACTTGACCATCTTGGAGGGTCGATTCAGTCATCGGTCAAAATGAGTGAAAACAAAGTTAGCAATAATTTGACCATTTCAGAGGATTGTCTTGATTACATATTTTGATAGTCAATCTGACCCTCTGCGGATATTTAAGCTGAACATAAAGCGAGAGTCGAGCTGACTATATGTTGAAAAAATTATAGAGGGCCAATCTGACCATCTAGAAGGTCAGACTGACTCTCTATGCAACTTTGACCCTCGAGTTTTCTCCCTGTGTATATAGTATGTAATATACAAATAGCAAAAAAAAAGTGCTTTATGAAACAAATCGATTTGTTTTGTGTGGCGAAAAATCTGGCTGCTATCTGCGCCATGAAAAAGTAACGAAAAAGTCTGTCGTGTGCATATTTTGTTTCACGAAAACGAATTTGAGACTTTGATGAAATTAACGCGCTGGAAGTTCTCATTTATGAGCATTCCACGACTAAATGTCACAGGGGTTTCTAAATTTATACATCTGCGTTATCTGGATTCTATCAGGAGTTTTTACACTCTTTCACATTTTGAATCTTCAGTTTGCAGTAATGAGACTCTGGTTTCTTTCTGAAAATTGATCCTGTATAAAGACATTATGCTAAAAATAATCACGATTTTGAAGATTTTAAATATTTTTTATTTATGCAGCAATTCTCATGGCACGAGAGACGTTAAAATTAAAAATTGTGGATAAGCTTGCATGTAGTTAGTTTCTTTATCAAATTTGTAATTAAAAACGAAATGAATACGAACATCATTTTAAGGGTGAAATATTAAGATAAACAAACAAATTTTACTTTAATACCGAAAGTGTTATGTTTTTACTGTGCGTGAATAATTCACACAATTGTTAAAATGTATTCTCTGTCTTAATATACATATTAACTTTTTGACAGCAATTGTTTTGACAACGAAGATAATCTAAAGATAGTTTTCAAGTTCGGCACATTCACACAATTCGCGTAATTCCCAGAAATAAACTAATCAGGTTTTTGACAACAATGTGTTTGATATTTTCGAGATATATTCACTTTTTTCAGATAGGATTCGTGAAAGCATCTCGCACTGAAATGCGGTTTATATCATGTCGTTTAAAGCCAAACTAAACGAAACTTACTGGGTGTTCCTCAGTGAAACGCGTTTATTTGACTGCATTCCCGTGGCGTTGACTGCAGTCTGCTAGTGTACATTTGAATCGTTGCCCGAATTGTGTGTTTATTTAGCCCATCGTACCACCCGGCGGCTTTCGGCCACAGCCATAACTTTAGGGGTCCCGAATGTCTATTATCCAGCGTTTATTCAGTCATGATTCTTCTTGGCCACGAGGTCGCACTTGACTTATACAACGTGTCTGTCGTTGACACCAAAAAACTCAGTTAAACTCAAATTAAATTCCATCGTTCGACGCCTCCGCATCGTGCTACGTTTGCTGATTTAGAATCACTCCATGAATCACCTAACCCGCGTTTTTCTTTCGGCGCCGTTTCCTCCATTTCCTGCTTTACTTGCACGCAGCACCCGCTGCAGTCTGATTCCTAGAAATCCCCCACAAAATTCCCCTATTATACTGTCGTGTGTACCCTCCGAAACGACCGAACTTCCTAATAGCTTTTCAAAACCATTATGGTCCCTCAATGTGAAAAATCAACACCCGTACGTGATTCCTCAGTAAACGGTAATCATATTTTGAAATGTTTATTCTGATCATATTTCTATCTTCTCTACTCGTTATCATGTTCACGCTTTATACATATATATGATATATGTATGCATATTTGTTCTTCAAAACTGGAACGGAAGTCTAGAATAATTTCGGAGGTGAGAAACCGTTTCTTTCAGAACTATGCTTCTTCAAATTAGGGGAGATATCCCACATTTGTCTACGCTAAATGGGCCCACTGTGCGTGAATTAACTTCCATAATTATTGCCTCGAAAATTTGAAAGATATCGTCAATTTGGTTATGTTAAGACACTTATCAAGTTTGTCAATTATTAAAAATATGATTCTAAACGCTAATTGGATACATTTTGTGGTAATTTTCTAACAGTAGTGTTATTTTCTTTGTTACAGGTGAGTTCAAATTGAATATCTACTTCTGGAGTTCTATACATGTAAGTGAGTCAGGTTATTTTCATTGTCAAAACGAGTGCTGTCAAAAAGGTTATATAAAAAAATAAAATAATTTAAAGTAATAAAAATAATTATTTTGAAGTAAAAAATAAATTATCCTCTGAATCTTTTTAGCAAAAGATATGCAAAAACGAGAAATTAATCATCATAGTTACTAGTGTAATTAAATAAAAAATACCCCAACTTTTACTAGGCAACAAATAAAGACTCGAAACATTCCTCCCTATATAATTTATGAGATCGGTTCCCCATTAATTGAAAAATATAATAAGATCGCCATTGAAAAATAGCATATTGTGTGGTTGAGGTCTTTTGTTCGAGGTGTGGTAGAATCGCCACGGGCTGAAGGTGCAGTTAAAAGTGGTGGACGGGGGATGGGGGATGACGTGCAACGGCTGGCGTTGTGATGCATTAGGTGTCTAATCTTTACCTCCCAGAAAGTGATATCTAGCGTGGTTAATGCGAGGCAAGTTTTCCTTGCCGCAAAAGACGGGAACTGAAAATTTTTCCCCAGCGACGTGGCAACAATGTCGACCAGCTGTCGTCGAGTCAGGTCAAGAAGCGAGATTGTAAGGTCTCTTCCACAATGTTCTGGTCCTACACAAATATGTTTCTATACCAAACCAAACCAAAAGACCCACGTGGCATCTTCACCCTCACTTCGCGGCATATACGAATTTTTTGGTTCGTTATAGAATAATAAAGGAAAATTGCTCTTTCCTAAAGCGAATCATGCTAGACAGTATCCAAAAGTATCATAAAAAATGATCCTATGCTTTGAAATTCGGCGGGGTGCCGATTCTTTTGAAATCACTACTTTTCTATCAGACATGATTTTCAGTTTAGATTTCCCGTCTAGATAATGATGATGTTAAGTATTTGTGTACTAAACACTCAGTATGTAGCTTTTAGGGGCAAAAGTATTTACTTAAATTTCCGTACAGTAGACACCCTGAAGATAGAATAGTTCGAGTTGGTGAATTCTTATTAGAAAAAAATTACATCTGGATCCAAGGAAATACATCAAAACTCGTTATTCATTAGCAGACGACACGAATTGATCATAGAAGCGCACTATGATTGAAACTGCGGGTGGTCGTCTGCTCTCACCTCCTGTCGATCGAAGTGTCGAGGTTGGAACGCAAATATAAGTGACAAGTTACGCAAAGAACATAACGTCCTATAAAAAGTGACATGCGAATGCTTTACCAATCTACACGTCTCACTATAACCGATATTCAATTTTGAAAGGCAAATTTAGCATGCGTCTACTTTTTACTTTACAGTTCACACCCTGCTATTTCAACACAAGTCAAGAGCTCACTTTCGTCACGTTTTTCACTGTATTTTAATCAGATAAAACGCGCCGACAAGCTACGTCTCTCATTCGATCTGATAATCAAGGACGATGAAAATCGTAATAAAGATAAAAGAAAGTTATGCATTCCATGTGAAGAATATTTATAAGTTACGGATAAGGAATATTGAGTGAGTATAAAACTTTGTTAAATGTGAATCACTTGGATATTCTTGCATTTAACATTGATACTCAATGTATTCTAGTCTCAATTGTTTGCAACGTTTTGATCCAGCAACGGAACAAAAGTGAGAGGGTCAATTGAAATTTTGACAGAATGACCCTACTCGACATTATATGATCAAAGCCCACTATAAATGTAGCAAGCCGTATTAGAGCAATTAGCATTGGGTAGTGATATGCTCGAGTCTTCTTTGATCTTTCCACTTTGTTCTTTTAAAATCTTTTGCCCAGTTGTCAATAGCAGTAACCCCTCGGAGCTCTCGGAAGTAATATACGATTACGTAAACTGGAGCGCGGGACTGATAAATAGAAAAAGAAGACTCGACGGGACGGAAATTACTGTAAGAAGAATAATAATCTTCGTTTTTCGTCCGTGGGGAAATGAAGTGACGCGAAATGAGCTTTCTTTGAGAGCACTAGGTCTAATTTTTCTTCCTTCCGGGCTTCAAAGTCCTAATTCCTAAATGAAAAAAAAAAAAAAAAAAAAAAAACATTAACCCTCTCGTTCATATTGCGAGAAAAGTCGTATGTATATACCCGGTATTTCAATTCGCTGAAGAATCCTTCTATAATTCTCCTTCTCTTAAATCACTGATGAGGGCAGAAATCGTAATAACTTAATAAGTAAATTTGCAAACTCGGCCTCTGTTGAGAGCAATGTTAATCTTATTAGAAATGAATCTAATGTAGTGCAGGTCACCCTTTATGTCTGGTGCGTGCGAAACAAACGCATTTGCATTTCGTACGGATGCGCCGAATGCATTAGCATTTGAATCTTAAAACAAACTCATGTAGTACATACCCACCGAAAGTATCTCTACTTTGCATTTCTACGGTTCTTTTTCCAAGTTGCGGTTTTCGCATAGCCTTACATATCCAAGGAAAAACGGGGTCGTAAATAAAAAATTCTGATCGTGCCCACACTATACCGTTAATGAAACAACATACATCAAGTGAAAAGAAGATTATTATAGTGACATCGTGATCCCAACTCATGGGTCAAGACATACTTTCGCGTATGTATTTCTCATACCAAACAATTTTTACCACCTAACATCAAACACTATATATGTTCCAAACGAGGGGTTTATTGCAGGGGTGCCACAGACTAATGTACTTCAAAAAAGTGAAAAAAGTGACTAATTTGATCTAAAAAGTGACCAAACTGCCGTATTTATATTCCAAAATGCTTTACGATAGGAAATAGAAAACCGGAAAATCACGAACTAAAATAATTAAAATTTCAATATTAAATAAAATTTTCGTACTATAGATTATTCCATACATATATAGTACTTAGATTTTCTTTTCTTTTTTGAGAAAAAATCGGAGTCTAATAGGTTTAAAAACTCTAAAATGACCTTTCCTATCTTAAAAAAAGTAGTGTAACGAAATATCTCGAAAATCTCGCATACATTGTTGTTGCAAACATGATTGGCTTCTGAATGACTTGAAGTTTTAAGAAGGAAAACAATATAATCGCGCGCGTGTTAGCTTGCTCTCGTCCCTTAAAATTTCACGAAAGCCTTCGAAATTCTTTAAAATTCAATTGATTTGTAAACCCCTCGGTTCCAAATGTTTGAAAAAATAAAGCAATTAGAATGAACAACCTGTTAACTTGATCTGATGCTGGCTTTAAAAAATTTGAGTAACTATGAATGCAAGATCCCACTTTAATGGCCTTATTTAGTTGACATTTTTAAATCTTTGCATAATACGCACCCTCTTTTTTTCATCGAATTCACGGTTCTGTGCTTGCTCAACGACCTCACACGAACCGCATTCGTTAGCTGCGCCGCCATTCGTCACGTTATTAGTAGTGCATACATAATGCCACATCTGTCGCCTGCGCAGCTACTATGCCGAATAAACAAAAGTAAAGTTCCCCCACAGCAGATCAAGCAGCCAAGAGCGTGCTATTTCAGCGCCTTACTGCCTTTTTTAATAACGAAAATTCAATCTCACTCCTACCAACAAATCACGATAATTCATTATTTCCTGAAAATGCCGAGAATGCGGGCAAAAATGCAGCCGGATGGCCTTAATTGCAGTCCTCCGGCGGACAAAAGAAGCAGCCTGCTTAATGCACTCCGCCAAATCTGTACATTCTATATATCTCAATACGTGTGACGTACTTTGTGTATGTCAATTTCTAGTCTTATAAATATGTCGGAAGTGAAGCCCGCGCCAGAAAAAAATTGTTTTTGTAGACTCAGGAAGTTTATCATTTGAATGTTAGTCTTAGACATAATATTAGTAACCTTATGCTAAGACACTATGTAATAGAAAATATTCTCCCAAAGATTTGGGTATTAAAAAACAACGATAAAAAGAATTCCGGGTCGTCTTGTTTCAATCCCTCTTCAAATAAGCTTTAAGATTATATGAGCTCATCTGAAAAATGATTTCCAATTGAAAAGAAAACCTATATTTTTTACTATATACCACTTAAGATCTATAGAACTTAATTAAACATTCTTAAATCGTCCTGGTGAGTTGTAACTAATCTAAAAAAAACTTGCTTCACAAAAAATTCTTTTGTGACTCCAAAACTAACATGACAAAAGCCTGAGACTCGTAATAAAAAATATTTGGATGTTCGCAAGGTCCAAAAAAGTATCCATCTAACAAATGAAGTCTTTCTGGATCCTGAAGCATTAGAATCTTTTCGCTGACACATCACGACTCCGAGGAAAAAAGGCTAGGATAACAAAGGAGAATTAAAGGAATTCTGTACGTTCGACGAAGGTTTTTATTTGTTTAATTTATATTTTCGTAGCATCACGTTCGCGGTGCGCGATGTCGGATCGGGGAATCAAAAGACACCTGAGCTATGCCAGGCTGATCAGTGACTCTTGATGCGTCACGCACGTTTATTATTATTCACTTGTGCGTATGACATTGTTACTGGCTGGCATGTTCTCAAACGAAGAGAAGGCGATGAGAAAAGAGTGGCCATCCTGCCCACGATCACGAATTAAGGGCCCATTCGTTCGCCGACTCACGTTTTACTCTCAGAACGAACTCGAGTGGCACAACATCTCTCTCTCTCCGCGCCTCTCTTTTTCTAAAAACTCTTTTCTGATTATGACTTGTGTCTACCTTCCACAAATGTTATGAGAGCGGCAGTGAGAAATTAAAATAAAAATGCCGATCACGACCTCTCCAAAAACTTGAATGAATTTGGGGACTCGGAACATGTCAGAGGCGGAAGTTTCAAGACATTTTCATACTAATTAGACACGCGCCTTCTCCAGCAAACAATGAGCACGAAATCTGAATAGTCAGTTTCGTTTATTCCTAGAAAACAATGAACCTTTTTTGAAGAAAAATTATAAAGTCAAAGATTTACATTTTTATTAACTTCCTTTTCACATAAAATATATTCGTTGCGAGTTTTGGAGGTTTTTATGTTTTTAGAGTTTTTTAAAATATTATTTTAAACATAAGGTAAGGGGTCATTTACCATTGGATACTACTAATTTTGACTTCCATTTTTATGTAGAAAATATTGAAAATAGGCTTTCAGTTTTGTATATCAACCCATTTCTCTTTTAAAAAAATCCCGTAATGAAAAACCTGCAAAATGACTACTTTCAATATTTACGGAAAATAAATGTCAAAATTTGTTTTTTCAAGCTCTGAAGCTTATTGAAGTTTACGAAAATTGGATGCCAAAATGGAAATGTATTTATTTACTTTCAATATACGTGGCATAACAATATTTCAAATTGATTTTTGACAGGATTCAATATATGTATTCATATTTTATAAAATACGGAACCTTTATTTAAATTATTGTTTTTTTAACTCGTCTGCTTGATCTAAAAATGAAATCACGTCTACGATTATATATATTTTATAATCGGAAAAACGTAGAAAAAAATAATTGAACGTATATTCCGGTTTTTTAATATGTAATCTGTTTACGTGTGATGCATATAAATATTCAAACAAACCCTCGATCGAAACTAATTACTTTGTCCATTAGGCTCTTAATTTTTAAAAACATTTCCCTCATAAAATTTTAAGCACATGGCAGACCCGCGATGTCATTGAAAAAAAAAATGAGAATACAGTGGAAATAGCAGCACTGCTGATAAATTACGTAAATACGGATATGCCGCATTCCCTCTTATTCATTTTTCCAGGCAAAAGTTACTTTTCACGAAAAATCGCATACGATATTAAAGCGATGCGCCTCATTGAGTGCCGCAACTTTTGTCGGCAGTTTTTTTTTTCATCTCTTTTTAGTAGGAAAAGTTCGTGTTCCCAACGGTAATTGAGGAAACCGGTTTATCTCATTGTTTACCTCCCTGTACTGACAATGAAAGTAAACTTCTCCTAGTTCCTTTTAGTTTAGGCGCCCAAGTTGCAGAATTTGCATAAAAAGCTCGTCCGCACGGAAACATTAATCGGAAACACTTTTTAAAACTAAACCCTTGATAAAAATTGCCATAAATTTTTTTAAGTGTAAATATTTCAAGGAAATATTCATATTTTCGAGATTTTATTGTTGCCGAAAGTTCATCATTTCTTGAGATTTATCCATGAATTCTGAAATCAAAGGTTTAGCGATAAAAGTCGAGGTTATCGATTAAACTTAAGACGAATAAAGAGTTCAAACTAAGTATTATGTATTTTTATATACTAGCAAACCAACACGCGCGCTACGTGCACGATTATTTATTTTACATCTTACAACTTCAAGTCATTCAAAAACCAATGAAATTTCGCTGATTCTTTAGAGACCAGGTTTGAAACAACAATGTATGCGAGATTTTAGGGACATTTCGTTACACCACTTTTTTTAGAGAGGAATTTCAAGA
>JAUESH010000024.1:4589726-4611398 GCA_032275165.1 Synergus magnus | reverse complement strand
TAAAATTATGCCTTATGTGTCGCAGAATATTTATAAGTTTTAAGTACATATGTGAATAGTAAAATTGACTCGCAAGCTTGAAAGTAAGACTCAAAGGTAAGAGGATGAGTGCTGGAGCATAAAACCACTGAAATAATCACGTCTGAGAGCAACCGCTAGTGCGAAAGGGTTAATGACTTTGTATTAGAGTCATTTTAGTAATTAATGGTTGTGTAATCATCTGACGCTTGTGCTCTTCGTTTCACGCAATAATACATATACGTGTAAAATGAATTAGTGACATATCTCTAGGAAGATAAATTAGGTTAAAAATCTAATTTAATTATTGTTTTTACGAGCATTCCAGTTTTTAGTAAAAGGCATTTTTTCAGAAAGAATGCATGTAGTAATTTAGTGGAAAGGCATTATTAAATTTCAGTAAAAATTCAGCCGTTAATTAAAAACGAAATTTATACGTAAATAAATAAATCATTTTTAAGGATTGTGATAATTATAATTATTTAGTGTTCGGATCTTGGAAGGATCTTATTATCCAAAGTCATAAAGACAGTGAAATGCGATATGGTGTTTCCCTCTTCGCTCATTATGAAGCAATATGATAAAGTCTTCACTTATATTATATTCCCCTTTCTTTTTTTCTTGTTCATAATACGAGGAAGAATAAAAGAACGTCGCTGAGTTATTCAAACTAATAATACGAATTTAGACGTTGGCCGAGAAAAGCATGTCGTGAGTTTGTGATCTAACTCGTAATAGGATTACGGAACCCCATTTTCGCGTGACACAAAATGCCACTACGCGTTGGCTGTCCCATTCCCATCCAACGACCACGCGTTACGAATCAGTGGTTCTCATTGCCCTCGATTAAACTAGAAATTTAGGGTCAGAGGTGTCGTGAATCGAGGGTAGAAAGTCGCCATCTTCTACACTCTTGTCACCTTTCAACCTAAACTATGAGCCATGAATCCTAAAGATAGACTTTGCAATCTAACATACGTTAGTGTACCATTTCAGGTTTCTGCAATAAACCTGTTTCTTCAGGGTGTCTACTGTGCGGGAATTTAAGGAAATCCAGGAATTGAATCAAATCCGGGAACTGTTCTTGATTTTATTTTTGAATTATTCTCAAAACCTTTAAAAATAAATCTTAAAATCCCATTCAAATCCCTAATAATTATTCCTTAAAATCATTTGAAAATCTCAAAACTTCTTTGAATTCGTCAAAATTTCCATGAAATTACTTAAAATCACTTAAAATATCTTGAAATTCTTTAAATCTCTTTAAATCCACAATTAAAAATGTCTTGAAATCTTACGAAAATTCTGAAACTCTTTTGAAACCTATTTCTCCCCCATTTTTATTTAAAAAATTACCTTTTTTATCGTAAGACGGAACTTATATTTATAACCGGAAAAAATGCGGAAATTGTCCGGGAATTTCGTGAACAAAATTTAGTAGACACCCTGTTTCTTCTTTTTAGATACTAGCAACTATGATCCGCGCGCTCTGCGTGCGATTAATTTCTCGTTTTTGTATGTACACCCTTTGCTGAAAAGGTTCAGAGGGTTCAAAAAAATTTCAAATGAAGGATTTTAAAATGTTTTAAGGGATTTCAAAAGTATACAAAATAATTGAGAATTTATAATTTTTGAAATATAGAAACTTGTAATTTCTTGTCTAATTTCAGGAATCTCTGTAAGTTTCATAAAATTCCTTAAAATCATTTTAATATCCATTAAAATCTAGTGAAATTCCTTTAAATTTCGTAAAATCACTTGATATTCCTTAAAATCCCACAACCTATCGTTATATCCCTTAAAATTACTCAAAAACCCATGAAGTCCCATTAAATCTCTGAAAATTACTCAAAATTCCATGAAATCTCGTTAAATACATTAAAATTCTTGAAAATCCAATGAAATCTTATCAAATCCCTTAAAATTTCTGAAAATAAAAATCCTTAAAATTACTTAGAATCTTCCCAACATATCATCAATTCCCATAAAATAATTCCCTTAAAATAACTTAATATTCTATGAAATATCGTAAAATCTCTTAAAGTTACTTAAAATTTCATGAAATTTCGTAAAATCCTTTACAAGTCCTTAAAATTACTTAATATCCCATAGAATATCTTAAAATCTCTCCTCCTTTTAACTCATTCTCCTTCCTTTAAACTTTTATTAAAAGTTCTTTACATTACTTATAATAAAATTCCACAAAATATCGTCAAATCCCTTAAAATTACTTTATAAACCCATAAAATCTCATGATATCCCTTAAAATTCCTAAAAATCGCCTGAAATCCCACAAAATTCCTTTAAATTTCGTAAAATCACTTGATACTTCAACATTTCTGAAAATTTAATTAAATCTCGCCAAAACCCTTCAAATTTCTTAAGATACCATAAAACCCCAATAACTGATAAAATCCCTTAAAATTTCTGAAAATCACAATAAATTTCATAACATTAATTGAAAAACCGTGACAACAATCGTTTTGACAACGAAAACAATCTGAAAATAGTTTTCAAATTCAGTATATTCACACAATTCGCGCAATTTCTAAACCAATCAGTTTTTCGACAACAATGTGTTCGATATATGGTAACATCACTTTTTTAAGATAGGATGGTTGTGGAGTTTTTGTTTATAATTTTGTAGTAGCTTATTTGACGGTGTATAATTCATGAGTTCATTATATACTCAATATTCATCACGTCTGTCTTCTTTCACAATTCCTTTTCTTCGGGTCATTAAGCCAAGTTATTTTCTAATTTCCTTTGGGTAAACATTAATTGAAATTCATCTGCTTTGTACAAAGTTGTATCAGAGGAGCATAGTAAAGTTCCTCTCGCCTCATTTGGTGGAATAACGGTCGAAGTGCATCCTATAGCTGCCGCTGAATCTGAAACTAAGCAGAGAAAATATACTTTTGACCTTTCCTTGAACAACTTGTAGGCACGTCCCGCGTTGAACGCAACCTCCGATGCAACCTTACGTTGCATACCATTGCTTAAGTCCGTTAGATCGATAACCGGAATTTCAGATGAGCAACATTATCGCGCTGTACACACGCTCTTATATGCCAGGTGCTAAAAAGAAACTGAACATGGCTTATTATGCGCGTATAACTTATATCCTCTATATATTATAACTATCCGTCAGATTTTTTTTAGCGTAACAAACTTTTAATTCTTCTCAGTTAATCCCTGCGAACAGCGAACCTGTGGATCATATAATCTTAGAGTCTACACTTTTTTGAGAAATTGATCAAATTGAGCAAAACTGAAATCGATTTATTCTGACGGGAATTATGCTTTAATGGTCATTCATCATGAGAACCTGTATATTAACAGCGCTTCTTGATAAAAATCAACGATGAGTATATTTAATTTTCCCTGGTTAGCATAAATCTCTAAGGAAATATTCTTTGATTTTAGTATTCTGGTGGAAAATCCAATTTCAATACATACATATCTAACACTGGATAAATTAAACGTAAACTTTTCAAATTGCATTCTCTGGGTGTGTACTTTTTGGAGACTTCGTTCAAAGTAAACACAGAAAATCATCATGTTTAATCGCAAATGCACAAAGTTAAATTTTCTCCTGACCTCTCGTGTCGTCATTTCGTTTACCGAATGTAGTGTAATGTAACTTTGTAACGTGGTTGAAGTTTCTGTACACACGGGGAAGCAGACACAAACGAGGTTTGTCAACAAATGTCAGCGATCGGTGGAAAGTTGAATTCAGGGTGAGAGAACTCGAAGAAGTGAATTTCGATGCAACCACAGCCATCGAGTTTCCAACCTCGGCTTTGGGTGCTAAACGGTTAAAGGTTATGCAAGATCAATATCGGCTTTCGAAACATTTCTGCTGCATAATAGAAGTCAGCATCCGTTCCAGTAGAGAAGTGCTTCCACTAAAAATAACATTCTTGCGAATAATTTAGCCTTTTTCCAATGTCTTATGCATCAGTTTTGCTCATTCAGATTTCAGAAAGGTAATTAAAAAGTAAATGATTGAAAAGACAGAGAACAATTAAGGCTTCTCAATTCAAATTTAACGATTCTCTCGGGTTTATAAGTCAATTTACCCCTTTAGTTATTTCAAACTTATTCCAAGTTTCTGTTCGCCCTTAAAAGAACGAAATTCAAGCGGCATTTCTTTAGTCAATTTAACAACCAAACTTGTTGCTTCTGTTCTTATCAAATATATTGTTTTTTTTTTTATATAGGAACCAAACAGAACACCTGTTAAACATCACCTTTGAAAACCCATTCCGTAATCTTATCACCTTCGTACTTCAAGATAGTCCTTGAGTTCACATATAAAGTTATCTAAATTCGGAAAGACCATAACTTACCGCAATTAGTTAGACATTATCGAAAAGTGAGAAGATCTTTATGAAGACTCACATTAGTGGAGATTAAGCCGTTCGGTTTGATGACGAAAATGCATGTAACGTTGTTAAAAGTTAAAAATGTTTACAGAAAATACAGAACCACTAATAGCAGTTTTATGGGTTCACGGAGACGCAGTTTAAGCGCCTCATTCACTGAAAGCCTACAATAGTATCGCTTTTACGATTATCTCCGTTTTTCACAACGACTAACACTAGAGTTTAGCATAGGCTTCCAACCTTCTCTCTCTCTCTTTCTGTGTGGGTTCAAAATCTGGAATGACGATCGATTAACGCTTGATAGAACACCAAATTGAAAAACTCTTTGGCAAAGTGTATTCTGAAAAGAGACTCGACATGTGTATTTTGCGCGTGTCATGATGACGCGCTGTAAGATTCACTTTGGAAGGCATAAATCCTTTGTAAAATTGAGGGTTGGTATTTTAAAGAAGTTACAAATTGAGAATGTGGGGTTTTAGATCCAGGGAAAATAAATGTGTCAAAATTATAATAAATAGCATCATTTCCAGCGCTTTTGGCGTTTTTTAAATTCCTACAATTTTCAGTGAAATCCTTAGATAGATTAAACTAAAATAAAAACTGATATCGCATTAAAGCAATTGCTTTGAATGAAATCTTCGCACTTCCCCATATTGTGTAATGAAACTAATGACAATCGGCAAGAAACCGGTATCATCTCGTCGCCTCATAGTTGACTCGTGCACGATAATTGACATGAGCAATTACAACGCTTTCTCTAAATAAGTATCGCGTGACATATTCAGCCACGAAATCGCGTGCACCATATTTTCCTCCAATGAGTGTAGAACACACTGCGAGTGAAGACGACGTCTCTAAACAAATTATCATATTTGCAAAGTCACATTTATACGTTACTGAAATGAATAGTTTCTGTCACGCAATCTGTCTATATATTACTATTTCCATGACATGTACAGGGTAAATATGACAGATGTAAAATTCTATTTTCTATTATAGCATAGTCCGAGGGTTGTTAGAGGAAAGCCTGTATTAGATTATACGAAAATTGGAATAAACATGATACTCGGTATTCATTCTGAAAGTACAGTAATTATTTAAATTAGGGTAATTTGTACGGCACTGATTATAGAGAACCTTACAAATAAATAATTGATCAAATTGCCTCAGGAAAGTTATTACCGTGAAGTATCACGACTGAAATCTAAAATATTTAATTTTTCGGAAATGTTTAGATACTTGAATGAAGTGTATTCATTTATTTTCAGTTCTTTACGTTTCAGTGTGGATTATTTCCTTTTGTTTCTGTCTGTTTGTAAAAAAGTATCAGTGATACATTATTGATCCTATAACCATAGCCATATTCCCCTTCATTACCATTTAGCAAAACCCAGAAGTTACCCATGAAAAAAAACCACGCTACTTAAAATGTTAAACCCCCTCTTTTATTGACTAAGTACGAAAAAAAAGGTAGGACGGTTTTTTTTAAAGTGGTACCACTTTAGGAGAGTCTCTCTCGTTTATCTGAATCGGCAAGCGCCTCTACGCGTCTAAGCAACGAGCTATTGTGGGAGATGCATGTATGTGTAATCTGTAATGTGCATACACTGGAGGTAACTTGGTCGTGTCTGACGGTGAAATTGGCGCGATTCCAAGCGAGCAAACACAAAAACGTCGGACGCGATAAAGCGATCCGTCCATTCTAGAAATAGGCACCTGGAATTTCAGTCTGGGAGGGCTGGCTGGTTCATCAGTCCTCTGGGACATCGTTTCAGGACCAATAGGTTTTTTTTCTTTTTTTACCTTCGATACCAGGTACCCGCGTTTCTTCTTTCCTTTCCTTCCTCCTCAGACGACGTCTCAAATCGATACATACGTTCCTGTTGCAGTTCCATGGAGAAGGTTTAAATATAACGCCAGGTTGACTTTGACCATTTGCATATCAAAAGCCAAAGGAAAAGAACGAGAAAATTTTTCGGTCACGCAAGTTTCGCATCGTTCATCGACCTCTTCCTATGCTCTACTGCGATCGATTACCATCGTCGTGCGTATTCATACAGAATTACTTCCGATACGGGTTCACTCAATACTGGGGTAAGACGCGCACGTACTATTATTATTTCTATTTAGAGAAGAAAATCCTTGCAGCTCCTACATATTTTGAGTTATGCATTTTTCAACTTAAGAATTAACATTTAATTTTGAACAAAAATAAGAAGAATGCCAAGGATCGAAGGGGTTGTGGATTGAACAGGTGAATTTGATTAATACGGAATTCTGCAGGTCCCCATAAATAATAAATGACCCTTCTCCTAATTTCCTTTTAATTTTATTTGTTCACTCAAGGCTCGGATTTCCGGGCAATTTCATCTTGCCTGACGTCTTCATACCTGATGCCATGAGAAAAGAGGACGTGATTCGCTCCCCTTCCGAAATCACCCATTCAAATAACCCCATTGTCTGGCGGAACCTGTATGTTTTCCCTCTGTACTTAGATGACGTAGATATATAAAAATTAACGTCGCTGAAAGGTCAGGCAATAGTCGAATGGAGTTAAATCCCGAATTAGGATCTATGACATAACCTTAGGGGCGCCTCAGGAAGACATGGAAGATTTTTATATGGGATAAAATCGAGTGGCAGGTCTGCACACGTGTATATCTACTTTATACGTGAATCTTAAGGCTGCAGTGTTCATCGCGTGCTCTTTGTGCTTTGAATCCACCTATGAAGACCCAAGGGTCTCGAGTAGATGAAAAAAAATGAAGGGAGCATACAAAAGCTGCGTGGACCGCCAGAGAATGTGAATCATGAAAGATCGTGGAACTTTTGTGCAGTAAATATTAAGTCGATCCTTGATATAAAATAGTCATAACTCCCCTCGATAAATGTCCGTAAAATTACACCTTGTTAGTTTTTTATTTATGTCTGTTTATTTTGTGGGACAATACCATCCGTCGTGAGTCATAAGTCAACTACTCAACCCAATAAATGCGGAATAGTGCAATAATAAGTGAAAAAAATGTGCACGAGTAAACTAAAAAACATTTAATAATTTGTTTTGCACTCATCATTTTCAGAAAATGTTGTTTTATATTATTTTCGTTACCTTGTTTCAACAGCTTTGTCTTTCTTGTTTCAGTTCCAGACGTCCTATGAGTAAATCTAATGGAGCCACACTGCCAGAAGCAACTGCTAGGTGAGTTTGATTGAATTTTAATTACTTGGAAGTAATTTTAATAGCATATGGGACCATCACAACAGCTAACATGAATCGATAATTTGAGAATCATAACGAGCAATTAATTAATACCTTACAATAAATGAAAATTCAGAGTCTTTGAATTCGATTACAACACAAACGCAGATAAATCCTATCTTAAAAAAGTGGTATAACAAAATGTCTCGAAAATCTCGCATACATTGTTGTTGCAAACCTGATTGGCATGCGATTGTTGCATTTTTGTTGCTTCAATACTTTCTCTATTATGGCATTTGCTTTCTCAGAAATGTTTGTACATTTATTTCCAAGCATGGAATTACAAATTTTTATAGTGTTATGTTGAAGGTAGGAATTTTTTTAGACGTATTTGTACATTTTATGCAATTCTCTTACGTTTGGAATGTTCGTCTTTGAATCGCATGTCGACGAGATGTTTTGATCTTACTCAAGTGCAATATAAAGTTGAAGGATCCTTTAAGTTTGAATTTGGCCCCACTTGAACGTTGTAACATTGAGGATTTGAGTATTACGTATAAAAACAGCAAGTGTACAAACAGAAACATGTAGTAAAAATGATAAATTTATGAAAGAAACATGACCCACTTTACCTCATTTTCCAATTATTTTTGCTAATTGTATTTAAAGCGTTAAATTTTAGTAAATTAGATTTAAAAAATGTGCCTTGATGACAAATACAAATCACGACACTGATCTCTGTAAATGTAGCAATTAGTGTTATCTACGCGAGGATCTGCGATCTGCATGAGTTATTACAATTACACAACATGTTGTACCACCAGCTGGCTCTCATTCATAATTCTTGTGCATTACTATACCATTCTATATATTCTACGTTCTTTACTCATATCCTCTGAATTTACTACAAAAAGAGTCTTACATTATATGTACATCTATATGGGTGTTATAGAGTTATACATTTTAAATATTTAAAGTACGGCTTTACATGAGACTACTAAAAAATTGATTCATAGCATACTTTCTAAATGTGGCAAACTATCTTTGAAATTTCAACTTCTTGGCGATTTCAATCAACCATCATTTATGAATATAAAATTTCCACAGAGAATATCAAATAATGTCTTCCTCTTTTCTCTCAAGACTAGCAATTCCTTTTTATTATCTATCTTCTTATCGGTGAAAGAGGCTTTTATCGAAATAACTCATTCAGATTTCTCGCAAACTTGCCTCCCACTCTCAATCCAAGCATAAATTCTAGACAAGTTGCAGACTGTCGGGTTCTGCATTAAAATTTTGATCTCTGAATAATGGAGTTTAAGTTTGCTTACATAACTAAGCCTTTAAATAATAAGTAAAGAAACGTGATAGTATTTTAAAATAGATAGTATTTTAAATGGGAAACTGGTGTACCAGTAATATATTACTAAAATTTACTGTTGTATCATGTTTAGAATAAACATTTGTTGCATGAATGTTTCCATATTTTCCGTCCAGAATACTCGAAATATTATGAAAACAAATATCAATTTTTTACCCTTTCGTGAGCGATCGAGTTTTTCATTTTTTTTCTATTACGGGACATTGGAGTTCATTTATATTTTTCATCGTTACTGGTTATCAAATCGAATTTCTCGTTGAATACTCTCTTTTTCCAGATTCACGAGCGCGCTGTTTTCGCGCTGTTTATATAGCTATCGAGCGTTTTTTTTTTTTTTTTTTTTTTTTTTGTTTCATTTTAAATTCTCGAGTGGATTTCAATGACCTACAATGAAGTATCATTGTGAACTTCATTCTTCAACGCTCTCGGCTCTCTTGTCTGCTGTTGAAGAGCACATGCATATCCCGATGCGATGATCAAAATGATACTTTATTACAGGTCACTGAATCCGGCTTGTCTACTCTGCAATTGTAGGAGCCACATAGAAAGTACTTTTTCACAAAAAAGAAAATAAGAAATGAACTGACACTGCGGAAACATGACGAAAGTAAAGACGGTGAAATTTATTTCAGTGCAATAAAGAGTCACTGTCGTGAAGGTTAAATTAAATATACGTAATGCGAAAAATGAGTATCTGAAAATATTTTATATTGGAAAAATGTTGTAATTAGGAATTTAATTATACTTGGAAAGGGCTTTAATGTCCAAGGAAAGGATATTCAGAACCAGGATCGTTTTCTCGTTTAACACCCCACAAGAGTGGGACACTATAGATAGTATGGAGATTGCTCGTCCAAGAATGCAGCAATCAACATTCCCTCAGCAAACTTTGGTTGCTATCTTGATAGTGCACTAGTAATAGTATACCCAAGTATCCTACCCGAAACTCCTTCCTTTTGAGTTTATGTTTCATGTGCAGGCACGACCTCTGGCATTTATCGCGAAAAAAAAAAAAACAGAAATTATTCGCACTTTGCGGTAACGTCGAAAGGAAAAGCAATGTATTCGAAACCGCAAATAAAGTGAATCAGTTCAGACAGATATCGCCCTTATTTACGGCTAACTTCTAAGAAAACCTTTCGACCTTTCACATGAGCCGAAAAATTTCCAGAGAAGCTGCCAATTAGATTAAGTGACAAAAAGTTTCTAGCACAGATATTCAGTTGTTTGTCGTTTCGGCCTCAACTGAAATATATATCTTGTATCAACGGTAAGACGCGAGTTATTCTGCGAGTTTTCACAAATTCGTCTCGTATCTCGCTTACGGTAACTGAATTTTCACAAATTTTCCTGAAATTTAAGTAACAGTAACTGCAATTTCACTTGCCGTAACTGCATAGAATGTCGGAAGCACACACGTTTCGAAAAATTGAAACAGAAGTGTCCAGTAGGGTGTCTAGCTATCTTCTGTGTGAAAATTTAAGGAAATCCGAGAATTTTTATGCGGGAAGTGGATTTCTATTTTGAAAAAACTTTTACAAATCAGTCTAAATATTTTTATTTGACTCTTGCAACTTTTGTTAAATCTCTTGAATTTCGTGGGCAAAATTTAATAGGAACCCTGGTCTTGCATACACCAGAACATAGTTAAATTGAATAAAGAATCTCCGCGGAATATATAAATTGGAATTGAGGTCAGTTTAGAGAGGATTTTCTTGATCTGTCGTTGGGGCGAGATGGTTGCGATGGTTAGGGAGAGGTGCTTGGATTCAATTATGATTATATTTACGTCGATTGTAATCCTTTCGTTTTCTGCTGGTGAAGCGAAGCCGGATGGCGGTATACAGTCGTAATTGTGCAATCTTGAATGACGTGTACCAGCCACAAATAATCGCAAAGGAATCTTGAGTACTTCGATGCGGCACTCACCTACCTACCTATGTATGTACGTACTTTCACGCGTTCAAAGATTTTTACCCGTGGCACGGCCTCGCGATCGAAGATTCCAAATGTCTGCTGCATGGCTTGAGTGTATATACTCACAACCATCCCATATACTCACTCATTCACCATGGTATGTACATTCACATACATGCACATACAATGAACACATATGCTTGAACACATATTCACAAATGCAACACATAAAACGAATACGGTGAGAAGAGCCGAGCATCCTAGCATTTATATGCTCGATGAAAGGTCGATGGGCATTCGCAAAGTGCTCTCAACAAGACGCTGTATTCAAGACAGCAATACTGTGTGATATTTTTACCCAACTCGATTGATTTCCACCTGATTTCGATCAATTTATAACATCCATTTGCGATCTGCAGTTTACAAATTTTCCACCTTCATTTTCAATCATGTATTACTATCATTACACTTTTCTTCCATTACTGAATTACAGTTTACTTTTTTAATGTCATTCAGCACTAAAAAAAAAACTATTTGGTAGGGACAACAAAGTGTTTGCTTGCTATACAGCCAACAAAATCTTTTTTGGTTTCACAATCAAATATATTGTTGTCCCTACCAAACAGTTTTTTTTTTTCAGTGTATAGTTGAAGGCGTGTATTCACTAATATTTTTCAACTTTTTGAACAACAGTGTATGATACATAGCCAAGGAAAAATACTTATCTCACACGCATATTCTCTGATATTTCATGCACTTCACGCGCATTTTATGCCTACCGTTTGTTATAAAATACCTGACCTTCGATCGGAAAATCAAGAAGTAGGGAATCAATTTTTCCCAGTAAATAAAACCTAGAAAATTGTTAGCCTAAAGCGAAGAGCCTGGAGATAATGGAATATAACGAGAGAGATAATGAAACTGTAAATTCACAATGTTGCAGCATCCGCTTCATGAGTTTTATGATATAAAATAGGCATAAAAATAGTCTTAAACATACGTTTGCATGGTCTATATCCATTCACAATATGCCTCTTTAAAGTATATAACTCGTATTTAGCATTTATTTCACTTTCAAGAGCTCTAGACCTCACGGATGATAAAACATAAAACGATTCCTTGCGGGCAATGAACATTATGTGACATCTATGGCATGAGCAATAAAAACAACTTTTTCTCTATTTCAATAATTCAAACTCTTAAAAATAAGAGCTTTTATGCTATGACTCCTTATTAACTGCAGTGGTAAAGATCCTTATTAAAAAGACTCTTGTAAAGATCCTTGATTGTTTAATTGCAGAAGTTCTTAACGTTCTAGCAAATTAAAGAGAAAAGCGTATGCAAACGACTCGGCAGGATCAAGAGCACTTAACTTCTTAATTATGCTTATTGTGCACAGACACTTAACATAAACCATTCTTTAATTGCAATTCACTTTAATGTTTGGTTATTATAATTTGTGTTAAAATCTTGAGATAGACATAGAACAAGGGATTTTTCGCGTGCAAAGTACAATAATGAAAGGATCTAATGAAAAAAACGCGCAGTTATACTTTATAGCTATATTGATGGTTATATGCTCTCGTAGAGTATCAAGAAATGAGCTCATCAACTTCCTTTGAGCATTACCAGATGGGATGCGATTTTTATCTTCATATAAAAGACTCTTTGACGTATTCGAAAAGTTGATTAAAAACCAGTTTTTCTTAAAACCCTTGATCTTTCAACAAGTCGTTTCATTGACAAGTATTTTATATGAAGGTACTTATCTATTCAGTCTTAAATTCGTCATTTATTACTGACATTATATTACCTAAGCATCATAAAATCTCAATACTATTAAAAAAATTTGAGATTTACGATTGAGAAAGTTTTGCTCATTTGGGGTTAATATGTGTGTATTTTATTGAGGAAATATTTCATGTGCGTTTACGATTGATAGGAAAGACAATTATTTTTCATTACTTTTCAAATTATTTAAATAAAAATATTGAAATTTACCGGACATATTTTATTGACTAAGAAACTGTTTGTAAAAGTTTAGATGGAATTTACGGAAACATCGATTAGAAGGGTGCGAGAGTCTCAGGTATCAGACACACACACAATTTACGTAAGAATGTGAATTTCAAAACTTCTTAGCCTTGCATAGTAATTAAAAGTGTTTTAAATTGCAGTTAATGTCTAAAAAGGCTCTATAATCTTTCTATGCTCACGCACATTACTCTGTGTTATTTTTTAATGGAAAATGGCGACCTCATAACAGAAGGAAATTCTGGCGAGAATATGCTGTGGTTAAACTCACACTTTTTCGAGATAATTGTAACTTGTACCCTTGAAAAAGGCGCCGCAAAGAGCAATAATTTTCAGAGGAAATTATAAAACAACCCCCTGAGTTTTATTATAATTTAGAGCCTACATTATCTCATTCAAATTTCAGATTAGAAAATACGTAATTTCGAACTTTAATTGAAATATGTACAACTTTTCTGAAAAACATCATTTGAATTGGGGAGAAACTTCCAAAAGTTGGGTCTCTCAAACTTACGTAACTAGTTCATTCAGTTTCTAAAGATCTTTGAGAAAGTTTAATTTTATAACTTATTCAGGTCAACAGTTTTATCAATTTATTTTAATGAAACTGAAATTTTAATATCTACTAGGGATTTTATATGTTGTTGTAGTATTTTAAAAAATGTCAAGAAATTTCTAGGAAATTTAAGAAATTTTCACGAGATTTAACGAATTTCAAGAGATTTTTATGAGTTTTAAAATATTTTGTGAGATTTAAATGATGTTAAAGTTTGTCTGGTAATTTTATTGAGGGATTTCAAAAGAATTTCTATACATATATGATTTTTAAAAGATTTTTCGTGAAATTTTTTTGAGCCATTAGTTTTTTTTTTTTTCTTCTTTCAACTTCAAGTTATTCAAAAGCCAATCAGGTTTGCAACAACAATGTATGCGAGATTTTCGAGACATTTTGTTACACCACTTTTTTGAGATAGGAAAGAATGTATGTTGTTTCAATCATTAAATATCCCATTTTGATCGAGATATCTTTCTGTTATATTTCAATGAAATTCTGGGAAAGTACTTTCATCACATAGAAGATGTTTTCCAAAGGACATAACTTTCACATCCGCGGGTGGCTTAGATGGAAAAAAATCAAGCCTAAGGATTTCCTAGTGCTTATCCAACGTGAGTCCGTGAGCAGTATTTCCCTAACTTTCCTAAACTTTCTCTCCACCACGTGTCACATGTGCGGCTTCTTAGAGTGTAAAGTATAAACTTTACACTCGTCTTCGTCTACCCAATTTCCTGTCGTGCGCCTTCAAAACTTGAAATTACAACGTTAAGAGGGGCTGTATGTGTACATAGGGCTCCGGGTAATCATATAGTTTGCGTAGCCACTCCCTCCCGCTTCGAAGCCTTACCTGAGTTGCTTTGGATCAGTTTTCAACGAATTAATTGTAGTAGATGGGTGCTGGCTGCTGATATCCAGCCAGCCGCTTTAGCCCCCCCAGCGCTCAAATCGATGACATGCAATCAATTTTAAAAGAGAAAACGAACATTCGATTTTTGAGTTATACCAATCGTAATCAGTGACAAACGATTACATGGAACACGTTACTCCTTCCATACTTGTATTATTTTATGAGAAACAATCTTTTGAATAATTACCAGGAATAAGAATTTTTACCTCAATCGAGGATCATTTATCTCCCAACGTAAAATAGAAAATTAGTTGCGTAACTCTTAAGTCACTGTGAGAGAATCCTTTCTCAACAAAAAATAGAGCTTAATTTTAGTTTTAATCATGGCTGGGAACTTTATTTTTACATATTTAAATTGGAAGACAGATGTTGATGAAATTAATTTGACTCTAATTATATTTGAGAAAGTTTGCGGTACATATTCTAAATGCAAGTTTCCAAAGGAAAGTTGGGGTTTTATCAATTAAAGTATGCAACTATGCATATAAATAATCTAATAAGTAATACTCGAAATATACATTTTTTCTACTTTTTATCAATAACGGAAAGACTTTTGAAATGTCTTTAGAGCCAAAGCTAATTTTAAAACAGGGATAGATATATGTAAATTGAATTACAATTTCAGTGCCGACACTAATTCTCAATTTCGATTTCAGGTATCTGGACTGTTGATCGATTCTGCGGCAAGGCGAGGAATGGATCATCGCTTATCGAAGATTGCCTGAGATAATGACCGAACAGAACCGCAACGATCAGAGGGTCTTTCATGGACGGATATCTGCAGCTCGATGAATTTCGGCTGGTCCGGAGCATCAAAGTCTTCGCACTCCTATCCGGTCCCGACAGACATAGGAAGAAACGAAAGTAGTGCTATTAATGGACTTTCGGTCAGTTCGTACACAAAGAAGTGCAATACGTCAAAGACCTCGTCCAGCCCCACAGAAACTCAAGTCTTGAAATCTTAACGAAGAGGATCATTCTAGTGATATGAAATGCTACAAATTTGTGATAAATAGTAACCTAAGTTGATTAAGTAGTCACTCCATATGTCGGAGATTACCAGGGTCTTATAAAATTATTCAAGAGAGCCAGCAATTAAGTACAACCTTATATTAGCAGTACTTAATCTCTGATTCTTGAGGAGAACGATGAAAATCTCAAGACGAGAATCGTAACCCTCACGATTTTGATAGCAGAGGATCTTCGACAGGATCAAATGGCACTAAATATGTCGACGACTCTTCTTCTCCTCACCATTGTTTTTTCCCTGGTCTCCGCCCTGGGGACAAATGACGGAGGGCCGAATAGTCCAGTTTTCAACCTGGACAGGACAGCCTTGGAGAAGAACATCGCAGCAATTTTCAACAAAGTGGCCCACAGTTCCGCCACGACAAAACGGAGTGTTCCTGCCTTCGAGCCCCAGGTCTCAGCAAGCACGACCCTTTCGACGGTGCCATCGCCACTGACGACTTCCTGGACGGCAGCCTCCGTTGGATTTCCGGTGCCACGTGCCACCCCATCGCCAGTTTTTCGAGAGCAACCGTCCTACGCCCCACCCTCGAAATCGTTTTTCACCCCTCCTTTACCACCAGAACTTTCCAATCCCTTTGCTGATAAGCCCACTTTGAGGGGAACCCACTACGACCCCCACGTGGTCCCAAGAAGGCCAGTACCGCCACCGAGTGGCACCCCAGCTCATGAGAGGATACCGATAAGACCTCCGGATCTTGCCCAGGGTCCCTCGCAACCCCCAGAACGACCGGCGTCCAAAAGCAAGACGCATAATTTAAGCAAAGAGCAGAAGAGTTTTGAGTCTTCGGAGACGGAGAAGAGAAATAGCTCTAATGAGTTTGCACCTACGTTACATTATCCCAGTATTTCGAGGATATTGTCTGGAAGTAATGGAAGGAAACAGGACATTCCGGAGATCCTGCTGAAGCCACTACCAACAAAGATTCCAGTGCAGAACGCGTCGCCGGTTTCAACTACTGATAGGCCGACAACGACTAGCACTATCAGAACCACGACAATATCTAATTCTGTCACGCAGCCTACAATTTTCAATTTACCCAACACCAGGCGGCAGGATGATGTCGAGGATGAGGATGATGATCAGGTTAGTTAAGATTACGTATATATTTGTAAAAAAATGTGAATCAACTTTAAATTTTTTATTTCTCAAGTTTTTACTTAAAATGAAGGATTGAAGATTTAAGTGTTTTAAAATTCGCGTAACTTTCCAAGTCTCAAAGGACTCTTTCAAAAACTTGAAACTGAATTCTCAGATAATTTTCTAAACACCCCATCTGGGAATAATCGTTGAGCGATGTAAAGTTTCCGCCACCAACAAAGTACAGATTGTTAAAAGTGCAGACAATCTCCAGTCACCCTTGCATGGCATTAAAACTAGTTTTTTAAACTTTCATCGTTGAGTTAAGTCCATATTCCTTGGAGCAAAGCAAGTTTCTAATTTTAGCACGCTCCCATTTCAACTACTTGTTTGCTTTTTCTTCCAGAAAGCATTCTCGTCAACGCGCGTGCAAAAGTACTGCTTTGATTTCTATTTCTTCTCTTCTTTTGCCTCTGCCTTCATTTATAATTCAGATCTTGCTCCCATTGCTTCCAGATGATTATTCCCTCTTCCTACTTCCTCCTTTTTATTCCAAACACAGAAGCTCACCTACTTCATATTCCTGTCGAACATCCCTCAAACCTTAAAATATTAATCTTTAATTCGTTTCCAGGATCTGAAGAACGACGAGGACTCCTTCAAGACCGAAAACATCGAGGCTGTGGATGGAGAACGACTTCTCTACCCTCAGCCACAACCTCCAATTCCTTCGAAAGGAGAACCCATCGAGGATGATCGAGTGATTCCTCACAGGGATCCGTTTCCCCTGAACCCGAGTTGGAGGATTGCTTGGTCCCTTCACGTCTACATCGCAGCTATCAGTTTCACCCTCATGGCTCTCTACTCGATCTACAAGATTGTTCGCTTCAACGACGCAACGAACCTATTTACTCAGTCCTACTTTTTGACTGTGCACCTGCTGCTGACAACCGTCTGCACCCTGAGATGTTTCCATCTCTTCTATGACGCGAACAACCTCTCAGGAACTCTGCACAGCTCGCTCTCTGGGGTCCTGATGTACCTCCCATCTCCAATGCTCTCTACAGCCTTCGCCACCCTCGTCCTCTATCTCACCAGGTGCTCGGAGGCTCCCTCTTTCAACAACAAGTACTTCTCTCCAGCAGCTGTCCTCTCCTATGCAATCGTCCACGTCGTCCTCTGCGTTTCTCTCCACGTCTCTAGTCCTCTTCTCGATTATCACGATGAAGCCAAAATTCTGCCTCTTATTTGCCAATGCATCTACATTGTAGTCTGCATGACTCTTGGACTCTGTTACATGTATGTCTACCGTGTGATACGCTCGCAAATCCACGTCAACAATAACAAATCCATGAGCAACCACGTGGCTGCTGATCCCATGGCTATCGCTCTCAATACAGCAATCACCACCTCCATAGCCACTGCCCTTCTTTTCATTCTCATGGGATCAGTCCAGCTCTTCGACTGCATCTTCGGAGTCCAGGAAAGATTCAACTTGTATCATCACTCTTGGCTCTGGTGGGGCTGGCAGTCCTCCGTCCGATTATTAGAACTCTCCATGTGCGGATTAATGGCCTGGGTGGCGAGTTTGTCTCAGTATACTTTGCGAGAAAAGCAACTGCAGCAACACTCTGCTCATTCAGGCTTCGCTCTATTTCCCTGTGGAAGTTCCACCTCCACAGAGAACATGGATGATGTTTTGTATCCTGCTATTTGCAGCACCAATCAGGCGATTCAAAATTATACTATGAGGACTGGAAAGCAGGTTTATGATGACAGTTTTCCACTGAATACTCTGCCTGAACATCTGAATATTTCAGGAACTTTTGAGAGACATTCGATAAGAAAGTCTGGGACCATGGGACATTTTCCCCATGAGGGTAGGGGATCCATGAATCGACATGGCAATGGAGTTCAAACGATGAGAAATCTTGATTCTCGAGGAAGGCACACGCCGACGCAAGCTGGTTTGCATGAACAGGCGCCTGCCACGGGATCCACGATGCTAGTCGCCGAGGATGGTTTTGTGAGGTTTAGGAGCCTTGGGGGTGAGGATGATGAGATGTCGGACTCCCAGAGCATTGTTGGGACTCACGGAAGAGGAAGCTCACTTGCTGGAAGTGTTAGATATAATGCAAGGCATCCTAGCGCGGTGTCACATTCCCATTCCCATCAACTTCAACATCAACTACAGGCGCAACAAGCACAACAGGCGCATCAACTTCACCACTCGCTACAACACTCACATCCAAATCAGGGACAATATCAGGCACACCACCCTATGCATCATCAAGTGTACAATAACACGTAGGAGTTCCGAGCCGCGCGGGTGATGGCGGCCGTTAATCCTTACTCTTGGTGTCGCTCGTCTGATAGGTGAGGATCTAAGAGATTTATATCACTTTAAAAATTTTTTTAAACAGACAATTTTAAACATTTTATTAACTATCTACTTCTTTTTTTCAGTATTTCCCAAGAATGGCACAGAGTGTAAAATTGTCCTACTACGATGTAGCAAAACTCAACTGACGAGCGGTCGTCGTGCTACAACACACAAGACACTAATTTTATCTAATCCTACTGAATGTAAGATACATCCTGTGTATAAACTAAGTCTTACACTTTTCTTCTCCAATTTTCGTACGAGAAATGAACAATTAGCCCATCAAACAATATTTATTTTGACTTTGAAAAAGTCAATCGAATAAAACGAGGAAATCGATAACCTCCGCTTCACTATGGGTAGTCAGTCGTGTGATGTTTCAAGTTTTGATCTTGTTATTGGCGCATGGTACTTAATGTAACTCTTCCGAGCAAAAGATGTGTGGACTTGTTAAGCCCATAGGATGCTTCTATCGATTCAATGTATCCGTCAAAGTGCGATTCGAAAAGGAGACTTTCAAAGACTTTTATTTATTTTAAAATATTGATTGAAACTCAATTAAATAATAAAGTTGTTTTAATATAATTGCGATGTAAACTAGAAAGAGCAATTATATTTAAGTTGGCTGTTTCTGACAAGGTATGTGCTAAGGAAAAAGACTGATTTCCTTCATTTTTATGTCTTTCACGAGGGGCGTTTTTTATTGTTTTTTTTTCCTTAAACAATCATACAAATATTTATTTTCGTTATTGAAAAATTATGGACGTTCACGTGAAAAAGACCCTGATGGCCCTTTTTATATAGACATCTACAATTATTCCTTCAATCAATTTGAAATGGCTTAGTTTTACAGAAACAATCTACTTTTAGTTTATCCTTAAGCTATTTATTGTTTATATCAAGAGAAAATCCTCGCAATGGCCAGTTTTAAAAAAAATCTGCGAGTTTTCTGATGATTTTTTGTTAATTCAAAAAAAATTACACGAGTACTTAAAATTTCAGACTCTTCAGTCAGTAAAACTAGCTTCTTTTCGAATCGCATCAAATAAAACATTACGTTGAAACGTAATCTACATAAACATGTACGTGATTTTCTAGATATGTCGAACGGGGTCCAATCGCCGCGTTCAAGATTCCGAATGTTTCATAAGTAATCGAATTTAAGATCTTGCTTGTGGCGAATCGAAAGGCGTTTTGTACAGTCTATAGTAAATTATCGCTCAGTAAGCCGTAAGGTTTAGTTAGCATTTTGAAATTAGACTAAGTTATTCTGTCAAATACTAAGTTACGTTTCGACTAGATATTATATTTATGACTTGAAGACTTTGCGATATATTGTTAACTTAACTGGAATAAATGAGTGTCTGAAAATGAGCGAAGCTGTGAGAAAGTTTGAAAGAAAGAGTTAATTTAAGTTTCAAACACCGGCCAGCATTTTTGAGATCTTTCTTTGAAGACTATGGTACAAAGTAGCATTTCTACTTTTACTCAGTACTATTTTACGTCTTGTATATGTTTATATGTACAATGTAAATAAGGTACACGAGCTCTTTACGAGCTATTCAACATTTTATAACACTTTTAGTTCAACTTTTTTTCAATATGCCAGTGTGGAATAGTTTTTCTGTATACACTTTAGTGTGGTTCTTAATAATCAGAGCTTTTCTTAACTCTTTTAAATCAGTTTCAACAACAATTTATTTTACTCTATATACTATTTTATTTATTTTGGGACGTCCACGCTTTTGGAAAGAATAAAGAAAAGCTAAAGATTTTTAAGAGCCATCCTAAATTTTTAATAATAGCATGAAAATCGCATTTTCTTTCTTTGCGACTGAATAATTTCACCATTGCCGATTAGTTTCATGGGTTTTAGACTTGTGTTACTGTAGTAGCAATAGACATAATCTCAACGTATTTTACATTTTATATATTTGAACACAACCATACCACTATTTTCATAGAGTATGAATTCATATTTTAAATGGAAAATTTTTGTTCGTCATATTATTATCCCTGACAAATGTCTCGCATTTCCAGTGAGATCGCCAGTGAATTTGTTCGTAAGGTATTTCGATTTTTCGATAAACTTTTTATGGATGTTTCGCGGTGATACCATGTTAGTATATTTGAAACGATCTGTATGGAAAAAATAGATAACCCTTCTCGATATTATAATGCAAGTTTTCATCTCCAATTTTCAGAAGAAAAAGTTAATAATAAACATTCCATCTTTCACACATCGCCTAGGGTAAGAATGCGTAAAAGAGAGAGAAATGATGCTTATATGAACAAATGTGAGTCCTTTGTAAGGGTCAACAGCAGGTAACGAATTAGATATTTTCTGTTTGATTTTTGCGAGTTTCAAAGCGCAGAATTTTTATCAATAAAGTGAGGAAAAAGGAAAGTGAGAAACTATAGCTCTTATCGCTACGTATAATTAAATACAAAAAAAATTATGCAAATGCTTATAAGATTCGGACTATGTAAAAACTGTATAAAACTGTACAAAATTATAGTAACTATATAAACCATACTTTCAAGTGTTTCTTTTTTATACCTTCTTATTGTATTAAGTATATTCTTTAATGTTTACTGCTTTCCTAAATTAAAAAGCTAATTTGAATATGTAAAAAGTGATTTAAAATTTGAATTCCTTACACATTGGAGTATGTACTTAAATTTTAATTACCTCAGAATTTGTATTGACGTTTTGAGGTTTTGAAAATCGAATTCTGCTAAATACTGTGCGCATCTTCCTTTATTATTCTTTATTATT
>JAUESH010000024.1:4577855-4589626 GCA_032275165.1 Synergus magnus | reverse complement strand
GTATTGACGTTTTGAGGTTTTGAAAATCGAATTCTGCTAAATACTGTGCGCATCTTCCTTTATTATTCTTTATTATTGGGAAAAAAATACTCTGTAATCCTGTTTTGCAAAATTGTTAAAGCATAATGAATTTCTGGGTAAGGATTAGGATTGCTGGTATTTAGTGAAAGAAAGATAAAGAGGGTTGTGGTGCACTAAAATGGCATAATTTTAATGGGGTACTTATCAGATTGGTATTCTCTTTACCTGACTAAAGTATCTAGACGCTAAATCTAAACCCATTCTCTCAACTGTCAACACTATTTTCTTACCTGGTACATCCTCCAGTTTTAATCTCGAAAGGCTCCATAACACAGACGTAAACACATACAAGAGTTGAGATTAGAGTGTTCAAGTCTATTACAAATATTTAATTTAGAGCTTAGTTTTATGGCCTGAGAAAATTTAGATATTTTTTGAAATTTTTAGAGTACATAATACGAAATACTTAACTTAAAATTAATTTCTGAATATCCTCTACTTTCTCTTAACAACTGTATTACATATATTATAGCAAATACCGAATTCAAGAGCGAACTATTCCAAGAAAAGCCGCCTAATGATGTGACTGAAATATTAAATCAACCTTGGAAAGAATGACTTATAATACACGAGGAAACATTACGTAAAGGAGTCAGTAAAAATTCACTTTCGTGTTCATTTAAAAAAAAACACCCTTGATTGCAATATTTATAATATAGTAATACCCTCCATTAGAAAAGTTCATTATTATTATGTATTTTTCTAGATTTCTCACTGCAGAAATAATCTATAGATTTCGCTTTCGTAAATGAAATTCGAGTAATTAGAAATCTCTTATTGACTGTTTTGTTATAAAACCGGATCGATTTTTATATATAACAAACTATCAGTTTGACCCTGACCGAATTCCGATTCGTATTCACTTGCAAGATCTTGATGATTTCATTCCTTTCAAGGACATGAGGAAGAGACAGAAGTCTGCTTTTCCCTTTTGTAGATTCAGTAATAAAATTGACACTATATGTTTTCAAAAGACCTCTTGGAGTTGCAAAAAAATTATTTCCGAATGAGAAGTTGTGCTTTTGAAAAATGATTTAACCGACTACAACTGAATTTTAGTATTAAATGAATAAGACAATTTAATTTGAAAATACAAAATCAATTCACAATCAGTTCAAAAAGTTCGTAATTTTTACAAAGCTATTTGGCGGCGGGAAACATAGCATTTGACAGTCGCCTCGTGGATGCTCAAAGCTCGTAAGCGTATTGGTGTTCAGAAAGAACTGGAAGGAAACCACTATTGAGAAATCACCAATCGCCTGTATATGTAGCCAGGAACGGACAATTATTTACATTAAACTGAAATACAATTCATATTTGAATTATACTCAGAAACAAGAAAATTAAAGAGTACCGTCTTCTTTAATCAGAAAAATTTAAAAGTAGTGTGAAAAACTTGTACAAAGTTGCATAGCTAAGTTATGTACAAAATGTATATAAATAAGTTGAGAATTTGTTCCACGAATAGCTGTAGCACGAAGATTAGTTATTTAATTTTCATCTATCCTTATGCTATTTACAACAGTTAAAAAAGCGCTAACAAGAAATAATCTAAAATCTATAAGTGGTTGATCGATAGTTTGATTCCATCTTCATAGATGTTTTGAGTGACATACTTAATAAACTATAATCACCTACGCTCGATAACAATATTTGGCGAAAAATGATATTCTGAACCAATGAATTTAAGAAAATGGTATCGCAATGTCTCTATTATCGCCTTGTACCACATGATTGGTTTTTAATCTTGTTTACTATGCACCCCTCACCCTAAATGTAAACAAAATCACTCTAGCATTAAATTACCTATTTTATCCATCTTTACAACCCTCTTGCGATTCCCAAAAGCTCCAACAATTATCAGGGATCTGTGGCACCCTTTTCTCCTACGCGCCTGCCTCTCTTCACTAATACCGACGGAATCCTGCCACCCACACAATCTTTTCCTCATATATATATATGTACTTTGTACAGACTCTCTCCCACTCCCACCTGTTCGCTGTGCAAGTTTGAACACGTTTAGTGCACGCTGGTTCTCGCGATTAGTCACCACGTTAGTCTGCAGGTAAACTTTTGAAGTAAAACAACGGAGACCCTCTAAAAATCGGGTTTGCGAATGAAGTTCCGCAAGAAAATTATTGTTTTACCCTTCGGTGCCTATAATTTCTGTAGTGCCTTACATCCTCTTCCTGATAAGTGATCGCCGTGCCTTTTACGTTGACTGAAAATGGTAAGAAATGTTAATGCTAGATAAGTATAAATTGTGCAATTATTTGTAGCATTGAGGTCAATAATCCTTTGCAAGGTCGATTCAAACTTTCCCCAATCTGATTTTTCTTTCTTCTGTGATCGCAAAGAATCCCGGTACCAGTTTAGTGATCTCGGAGCCATCGTTCGATTAGTCATCGACCTGTCAGTTCCCAGAATTTGCTCGCATATCCAATCCGTACACTTTATAACTTTATATCTGGACACGGTCTTTTTCTTTGTCTTATTTTCATTCTCAAAAGTAACGAGTTTTCTAGATCCGAGAATGAGAAGTGACCTACTTATATTTGTCTGATTACGGATCATCTTGCGCGCACAAACTTGCAAAGACTTGCATGTACATGTAGTTTCGTTTTCGTTTTTCGCGCTGTGTCATCCGCTCCTTTTTTTTTGGAGTTACTTTCATTTTCAGATCCTGGAATGAAAATATTTGTTATTAACTTCAAAATAACGAAGGTGAAAAGAATATTTTAATCAACTAAAGTCATAGGGTGTTTAAATATTTTTTTTTTAGTTTTGCTCCGTTTTGTAATTGGAGTATTTTGGTGTTTTCTTTAAAAATTTTGAAAATGTGACTGTTTTTAACATAAGAAAAGAAGTACCATACATTCGAGAAAAAAAAATTGAAAAAGAAGTTAGAATTGCAAAGCTGATGCAACTACTATTGATGGTTCATTGTCCACAAATATGATTCACAATGCAGAAAAACTAGATATTAATCGAAAACTCATTATAAAATCTTTGTCTTCTAATCAGATCAAAACATCTTTGTGCCAGATACGCATCCCAAGGTTGTTGACATATGATGATGCAACAAGTGATCAAAATTATCAAAGAAATTGATTTTTTACTGTTTGCAAAAAATTTAATTTTAATATTTTTGCAAAATCGGAATCAAAATCATTAATAAAAAAAGAATTTTACTGTATTTTTATACTTAGTTTTCTACTTATGCTTTGTTCCGTTTGTTATTAAATATTATTAATTCTAAAAAGTTTTATTTCAAATAACTAAAAAGCTATTTGACAGTAAATTTGATTTTATTTTCAAATCATGAAATTTTCATAAAAGGTCATATAAAAAGATCTCATTTCAATTCCAAGTCGTTGTTATAAGGATGTGCTAGCCATCAAGGTCAAAAAATATTAGAAAGTTTCTATTGTCTAAAATCTTGCTTTTTGTTTTAATAACTTATAAATTATTTTAATTATTAATTCTCTATCCATTATGGTTATACATTTAGTGATTTTGAAATTAATATTATTATTCTTGATAATTCTTAAATATGTACACATTTGAAAGATCTTAACTTTAAATCCATTGAAATTAAAATAAATAGAATTATAGCTCAAGACATTCAGTTTCCTCTTTGTAATTCTTAAAATATGTAATATTATAAATTATTTTAAGTTGCAAACGCTGTTTTACTATTTGTTTTTTTTTTTATTTCAGGCGATTGGTATTTTTATGCAGGCCATCTTTTTATGCGTACTGGTAAGTCTGTTTGCTTTCCACAATTTCTATTATTTTAGGGATGTTATATGTTTTATATTTGCACTAGTGCGAGTTCCATTGGTCGCCACTGTTTTATTTTAGGTTTCGCAAAGAGGCAAAATTTCATAATTTCCCTTCATATTAGAATAAAATTTAAATCCATCTCTATAAAATGTGTTGTATATACTACAACAGAAAATTGATGTAAGTACATACATGATTTTTTTGCTGATTACGATTGAATACTTTTTGAATATCGAATAGTGTATCTTTTTAAATATTGACTTCTTAAGTATGCTTTTTTTAAAGTAGAAAATTATAAAAAACGATGAGAGTTAAATATTTGTACTTTTATATTAAAAATGAATATAATCAAAATTTTATTTTACGAAAAACAAACTCTGATCCTTTTTTAAATAAATGTGATTTTTAAATAGTGGAAAGGCTTTATTTCGACCAGTTTAAATACACGATTGATACAGAATCCTTTTTTATTCTTTATGCACTTAAAAATCTAAGATTTTTCTTAAAATTTATTTTTGTTTTTAATATATATATATTAAAAATTAAAACTGGTCGCTTTTGCCTTTCCAACTTCAATTTTTGGGTGGATTTTTCTTTAACCGAAAGGTGAAGAATTTCTACGATTCTTATTAAACGATATACAACCTCTGCACAAGTAAAGATCGAAACACAACACGTGTGAAGAGTTTTAAAAAATAACCCTCGCTCTGCAAAAAAAAAATTTATATAAATGAAATTGTTCAATTAAAAATTACTTTTAGAATTCTCTGATATCAAAAAATTTCAAGCTAATAAAAAAGAATTCGTATAAATTTATCATATATCTTCTCTCAAGTCAATAAAAGTTTCAATTTTTTATCACACATTAAAAATCTGTAAAAATGTGTAAATAAGATGTAATAGTTTTTTATTTAATTAAAAAAAACTCCTCCGCGTGTGGACTTTCGACTTTGCCTGAAACATCAAACACAATTAATTTTTAAACATTTTCGTAAACGCATTTTTGCTGTATAATTTTTTTTCCGAATGCATGATTAACCATTTCAGTAATGGACACATTATGCTTAATCTAACGCAGAATAAAAAAATTCTTAAAATAAATAAAAATTTCCTATTAATTAAAATTAAAAAAAAAGCCTAATGTGTCCTCGCTGCTTTTATGTTCGTAGAAAAGTTAGTACATACATGAAGTTTAAATTTGTAGTATTTGTACCTTCAACATGCACTACACTGTTAAAAGAAAAATAATACATATAAACGCAATTCAATTTTCATTCTTATCATCAGTAAAAATCGAAGTAAAAATGTTTACTATTAATATATTAAGAAAAAAATAACAAATTAGTCTCCTTAAAAAATGACATAAACATATATTTAATACCAATATTTAAAAAAATCAAATTGAAATTTGATATATGTATAAGTATAAATATTTTTAACAGAGTAGCTGCATACTTGGTAAATAAGAGGATTATTCCACTTACATTTGATTCAAAAAAATGACAAGTAGACCAAAATGTACATTTATTACTTAAGTATGTATTCATCTCCTTCATGAAATAATATTAATAATCATCATACTACGATTTTTATCGAGGTCTCAAACAAAGAAAACTTTTAAGTCCTTTCTCCCCAAAAAATGAAATTGAATTTGGTCTGCTTGAATCTAAAACGCTTTCATGGTGTGTGGATTGGGAAAAATTAAATTAACATATATCTTTTCCAATTTACGTTTAAGAAAATTGTAAATAAACTTTTTCGTGATATTACAAAAGCTGACAGAAAAAAATGTCTTTAAAAAAATTATTTCCTCTTTGTTCATTTTTTAGAGAATTTCATTCGTGAATATTTTAATTCAGAGGCATTTTTTTCTTGCTCTACTAAATTATGCAATAACTGTGAAGTTTCGAAAATCGAAGTCATACCATTTCTTAACATTGTGGAATCGATCATATTCGTTTTGCGAATACGGTGTAAATAATAAAAGCGCTAAAAATCTTACGGTTTGCAAGATTATAACAAATTTCAAAAATTCATAAATTCATTTTTTCCATCTTCAGGTCTTGTTTGGCCACGCTTCATGGTATTACAATAAAACGATCTTATCGAAACTTGACAATTAATCCTTTTGTAGACAACATGATGTTTATAGTCAAGCGAAGCAGCACTGAAGGTGCTTTTTCGAAGACGATTGATTTCATCTCGTGTTTATCGTTAAATCATCAATTTGGAAGAAGTAGCGGGGAAAAAGAAGGGTAAGAAAAACTTCTAAAATGGCAAATTACAAAACTAACGCTTTGCGTTTGGAATCAAAAGTTTAGCACAACCAGAGACACCAAAACAATAATCCAAATATAATATATTCTGTCATTTTTATTCCAAACTTTGCACATACATATTTAGAAAAAAAAATAAATTACAGAATTTATTTAATTGGTTTATCTCTGCTTGTAGAATTGAAATGATTCCTTTATGATAACATTATAATTTGCCACTTCGAAATTAGCTCTGAAAATTGGGATGGTTGTTTAGACGCGTAAATACAGCAATTTTTACTTGACTGGAAAATATTGATTTTAAATTATTTTGCTTTAATACTTTTTAGAACCAGCACAGCGGTAGATTTTTTTCATCAAATCTGAATTTGATGACACTGACTGCAATAACAATAATAAAAGTTTCAGATAATCCTGGAACCTAAAGGCAAAAATAAGAATAATTAATTTAATAATAACGTAAACTAAGTCAATGAATTGAGTGCTCGTACTTATCAATTCTTCCTACATCCAGTGCTATATATTTCAAGAGATAGCCTAAATAATATTTTTTAAGTTCTCTCTTTAAAAAAAGATTTATTTGATATAATCAGTCTGTCACGTTTATTTGATTGGTGTTAACATTCAAGAGTTTCCAGGTTTCCTTTGCTCAAATATATTTTACTTAGTGACTTTTCAAGCAAACATTTTATAATTCACATAAATTTTCGCACCATTTCTATTATTTGTTTTTACATATTGCAAAATTATGCAGAAACCACGTTTCCATCTTTATTATCCCACTTTAAAAATGGATCCTTCGTAATTATCTAAATATTTTTTAAATGTCTTACAATTCAAAAACTTGTGCAATCGTTTCTTATCTAACTGTATTTGATTTGAAGAAATAAATAAAAATAAATGTGAGATAAAATTATTTGATGGAAACTTGGTCAAATCTTTAATTGGTCAGAACTATTAATTTCAATTATTTCGATTTCTAGGCTACTTCTAATGGATTATCAACGTGCAAGGGGGACAACGATTGTCCCGATAACCAATACTGCTATAATGTGTCAGATCATTGTGTAAATTACACAAAATGTAGTCGATACAACCGCCATGAGGGCAAAGGCCATGCTCGTGATCCTTCGCAATGCGGTTCCTGCTTTTCAGGGTAAGTTACTTTAAAATCCAACTCAAAATTCTAATATGAAAAATACCACAAATACCAATTTGAATGTTCTAAAGTCACTAAAATTGGTTGATTCTGCTTTCAGATACGAAGCTGAAGAATTATCGAATGGTGAAATGGCTGATGTTTGCTCAAAAATTTTAATTGCTCAAAAAGATGTTCCACAATCTAATTTTAAGAATAAGCCACTTCTTATTTGGTTAGGATCTGCTACTGCAATATGCGTAATAGGTGCAATTATTCTCCTGATCATCAGGAAAAGACGTAAGTATTTAAAACTTAAGTTTTATTTTCATTTTAATACTTATTTCTTTTCGTTCAGTTTTTAGTAGAAATTTTATTTTTAGGAATGGGAAGTTTGTTAAATGCTCACATGAGGAGAGATAATGGATGTCGAACATGGACTATGTGCAATTTTGGACCCAGTGCTCCTCCACTCGAAACTGGTAAGTACTATAAACGCGTTTTAATAATTAAAGTAATAAGTTTGTTTCAATCCATTAAATATTTTATTCTAGGTGCCTTTATCGAGCCGGGAGAGTCGCAACCCTATTCTACGATTACTAACAACAATCACAATTATATGGACAAGAACAAATTAGTGGCAGCCACACCTTTCAACAATCCCGACTGGATCAAATCCAATCCTGATTACAATCTTCAGGTGAATGATTCTCTTGATATTCCTGAACAACCTGCCTCTCCACCAGGTTTACCTCCTGAGGAAGACACTAATCCCAGCTCATGGACCCCTGAGTAAGTTTCTTGAATTTTAGTTTTCTGCAATTTTACACTTTCTAAAGGAAGAAGTGCAGTAGAAATTTTAATCGAATTTGAGATCCTACGAGATTGAATTATGACGAAAGTTGAATATTTTTAAATTGCATTAATTGCATTGCAATTTCTCCTTTCTACTACAGAGAAACATCTGGACCTATTTCGACTCGACCATTCTCGCAGTTTAATTCCGAGCAGCATGACAACGCCGTGAATGCTGTGTTGGTACAAAGAAATTGCCCGACTGCCACACCGATCTCAGAAAGCACCGAAAACAGTTCTGAAGCTACGGATTCTCAAAGCAACTCAAATCACATTAGAGGACCGAATATTCTCATTAGTCAGAAAATCACCATGAACGTAAATGTTCTTAACGGTGATTTTTGATCATCACTCGTTATATATTATACACGTAAAAACCAGCCATAGTCCATCAATCATATTCAAAAATTAATTTCTTGATAAATTCTATTGGCCATTACGTCTTCCATATTGGAAAGCCCCTGTTAAACTAACTGGAAATTTGGTCAAAATCAGCTGTGAAAGAACCATATATACGAGATTTTGTCGACAACAGCTGGTAAAACGACGATTCCGATAACGATCAAAATCAAATCCTCGGTTTCGATCTTTCATTATTTAAGGCTATTTAATCCATTCCAATTCGTGCCATTGTACTCACACACGACCTTTTTCACACTTACATATCAACGATAATTTAAAATAGATTTAAGAGAACGTTAAAAACGTTCGACAGTCATAATTTATAAGAATTCTAGAAATAGGATTCTTTTAATACTCCGGCAGTCCTACTTAAAGAAAATTCGGACTAGTTTTCTCTTCACTGAAACTTTTTTGTCTAAAGCTTCAGCTAGAGAAATTCTATAGACATTTTCGGGTATTTTAGCCTGAAGGTAGATCTGAGAATGTAACTTTATTTCTCTTATTGAGTTAAATCAATAAATTTCGATATTCAGCATGCAATATTTTAAGTAGTAAAGTTTAGAAAATTCAGGATGGAAGTTTCTTGTTGATTTTTTTTGTAAATGAAGTGTTTTTTTAATTCATTGTTTTAATTACACAAGAGTGTATGCTGTATAAATAAATTAGTAAATTTATTAAACTTACTTTTCTTTACAAACGAACTCGTTTTCGTAGCCTAGAGGAATCCCTCTGCGTCCTTTTTCCGCCGATTTTATTTCACTTTGTCCTAATCTTTGTTCGAGACCTTTCCAACTTCTTTCATGAAGAAAACTGGCACCAGCTTTACCCATAGCAACGGTCCCGTCAGCTTTGCAGGCTACAGTATTCATTTCCGTTACTGAAGGCACATCTTTTTTCGAACCTCGAAGACCTCCAGATATCAGGGAAACATCCGGTTCAGTCGAGACCTCGAAGTCGACGTAATTCACTCCACCGGGGAGTATTTGACTAAAGTCCATGCAGTGATTTTGCGAGAACTCTCGCGAGTTATTGAAAGCTAAGTCTACTTCAAAAGGCAGTAATAGCGGTTTTAAAAAGTCTCGCGAGTCGAAGATTTCACTCTCGGGACACGCTATCACTACAAATGCATCCATCTGAAATGCAAATAATTATATCATAGTGATTATATTGTCTGATATTGTTATAAAATGGAAAGAAAAAGAATACTTGAATGGCTGTGTTAGGCAGGGAAATTAGGAAATGACTCTAGAAAACCTACCTCTGGAAAATTTGCGAGCTTTGGTGGATTTATTTTCCCAACGCTTAGCATATAAGTTTTCTTGTTAACTTTCTTAAGCGTGCCCTTCAGAGTGTTAATTATACTTAAGTAGTTTTTAATTCCTAAAGTAGCAACAACTATGGCGACGACTTTTGCGTCTTTAAGCTTCTCAACCAAAAATCTTCTACGCTTTAGCCAAGGAGTATTTAAAGCCTCGAATTTTTTGATTCCCCCGCCTTCAGAATAATACCAGCTTTTTGCGGGAATCGTCATTGCTAAATTTGCAAAGGTTTTGCCATTTGGTCCCAGGAAAAACATTTCGTAGTCTTGACTTTTACAACCATTTTCCATGATGTAGCTTCTACCTAGTATTACAGTGCTTCCATCCTCTTTCCGGTCTGTGTATTTTACATTCGAGGTGCAATTCAGTCTTGTGAGAATCAGATTCTTGAATTTTGGCTTAAGAGTCTCGTAGATTGTCTCTTAAAATATAAAATATGTTAGTAAGTGTAATTCTATTTACAAAAATTTTGACATAATACTTTAGATATTTTGTAATTTAATTTATGATTTTATTTACCAATAGCATGGGCGAATGAAACATCATAGAAGAAGAGCAGTGCTCTCGTGCGATCCTCAAAGTATCGTTCAAACTCTTCGCAAAATGCTTCTGAGTCTATTAGTTTTTTTGACAAGACATGGAATATTGGCAATCGAATTGTGGGATTTAGACAAGCGTGTCCAAAATGTATTATGGCATCGGCTCCTATGTGCTCGGCAGTGACCTCGTCTATGCAACAACTTCCGTAGGATGTGTCGCCTAATACGTACACCTTTCGACCCAATCCTTTTTCTAAATATACTGCTATATTAAAGGAATCTGGCAAAAGGTGGTCGGGAAACTGCAAACAAACCTGGAGAAGAAAATCATAATTCTTTTTTAAAAATATTAGAATCACGTACAAAGTTTCTGTGAATTCTTTCAGGAAGAAGAGATTCTTTTCTTCAAAAAGGAAATCAGGAAATCTAAATGTAGGGTTGCCATATCCTGCTTCCTTGTCTCACTTACTCTGAAGTCACTGTCGTCACGTTCTATGAGAGTCAGGGAGACAAAAAGCAGGATATGGCAACCCTACTAAATGCAGATTAATTTATAATTCTTATACACCCCGATACTTCTATGATTATAAATTACTTGACCACCCAGTATATTGCAGTACGTGCAGGACCGCAAATCTTGAATGGCGAAGTTTGGCAGCACGTTTTAATTTACGAAATGCAGAAAATAAAAGGACTTGTACAAAAGAATAGACTGTATAAACTTTAAAAAAAGTACAAACTCCCTAAAACTTAAGTTTTTGACACCTGACAAAAGCACGTGGCTTACCTTTTCAATTTTCCGTGTTTGGATCCAGTCAATGCACTTCTGCAAATCATATTTTTCGGGCACGAGGTCTTTGGGCGTTTTTTCGAGTTCATCCCCGATTTCGACGCTTCTTGTCAAAACCTCGGTCTCGTTGCTGCTAAAAGCCGCAGCTGTCATTTTTTAGTTTTCTCTCACAATTGCGAGAAGACAGGGCTTGAGAATTTTTAAATGCACAGTGCCATATTCTCAGCAAGTGCGCACACGTGCAAAATCTGATGCACACTCCCCAATCAATCACACGCACAAAACACAAAATAACAAGAAATTATGTGTGTTTATCAACTTATGGTGATCGCTGTATCCGTTTGACGGGTCACAAACCCTCGTGAAAGTTATAGATATTCGAAAGAGGTAAAAAGTCGTTTAACAGTAGATAAATTTATTAATTATAGTCTTAAAACTTTGAAAAAGTTGTACTTGTCATTATTTTACGTTATATTTTTCTCAAAACTTCAAGGCGGACTCAGCAGGGCTGGGGCTCTATTCTCGAGTTCGTTCGAACAATTTTCGTATACGAATTAATGCTTCTATCTTACTCTTACTCACGTG
>JAUESH010000024.1:4434239-4446340 GCA_032275165.1 Synergus magnus | reverse complement strand
ACGACACTTCAAACAGTGTATTTTTAGAGGCAAAAATCTATATATTTTAAAATGATATGATAGATTAGAGTGATCTACATCAATTTTTACTTTTCTGAAAATGCTCCAACAGCCTTAAACTAGAAATAGTGTTCAAATATTGATTTATTTGCATTGTAAATAATTATGTATAAAAGAAACTTGCAATGCCTATTTTTATTTTAAAAATATAATTTTCAGATATTCATTATACCTACTGTAGCTAACATATTGATACGGAATGTTTGCAACTAAGATGATATTTTATTTTTTAAGAAATGTTAGCTATTTTTTACACCACTTTAAGAATTTGAACTATGTTCATTGAATTGATATAAAATGCATACCACAAAAGTTCCCCTCCTCGACTAAATTCCACGCATGTGACCTCTGTCATTTCAGAGTCTTATCGTAACCCTCTTATCAAATTACTCATTAATACTCCCCGTCTTGAAGTCTCGCAACTTGCGAGGCGTTATTCAGTGTTGTGGTAGATTCGAAGAACGATCGTTGTTTCACGCTAGAAACTTCTTTGAACAGCTGTCTAATTCATTTTACTAGTCTGATTTTTTCTCTATTTAATTGATTGTTTTTCCTAAGTATGATGAGTTATGATCAGTTAAATTTATCTTCAGTCAAAAATGGTGAGTTATACTAAATTAGAAACTATTCACTTATGAGTGATCAATATCAGAATTTATTTCAAAATATTTCCAAAGTTTTAAACAGAGGATAAGATTTTAAAGTTTCCTAATTTGTAGAGAGATTCATTATATTAATTAATTCATTATTACTCAAATTATTTGTTCTTAAAAATTGAAACTTGTAGACCTTTTTTTATTGCGTAACTGAAATTGATGTAGGTCAATAAAAAAAATTTCTCAAACGCCTTTTATCAAATTTTATAATTTGGAATTTGAAATATAGAAAAATTTTCCTTTGAGCAGGGGGTAAATTACGATTTCCAAAAAAAGAGCGTGTTTTCTCAGAAGAAAATCTGCAAGATACGGTGTTGAATCTTTGTCTGCCAACATCCGAGAGTTTAGCAAGAAATGAACGTACTAGACCTAGACGTGTGTCGGACAGCTTCAACGAAAGCGCTCAAGTTTCACTAACTGACAAACGTGAATTGGGCCACAGGTAATTTTTCAGACGTCAAGAGAAGAGCTAATTTGGGAAGAATCACGAGGTTAAATTATATACAAAAAAGTTAAATACATTTTGCATTTCCTTCCATCAAGATATTTTCTTCTAAGTCATACTATATTGAATTGTTAACAGTGAAACTGAACTGCTTAATTAGTTTATTCAGCTACTCAAATTGCTTGCTATTATCGAAAGATAAAGCAGCAGGGTTGTATTCAGCAGCCTTATCGTTTCTTCATATGTCAAGAGATTTAAATTACTTTCGAATATGAGCTTGAAAAAATCCCTAATGATAAAATTCACAGTTGATATTATTACAATAGATTTCAATGGATTGAATGTTTAATTAAATTAGCATCGTATTTGAAGTTTAAAAAATAAATCTTTTTTTTTTTTTTTAACTTGAAATGTTATATTTTTATATGCAGTTCTAGAAATAACCGATTTGCTAATTTCGAAATGTGTTGATTATATCTTTCTACATATTTCAAAAGATTTCAATTAATTTATTAGTTGAATAGAAGCTTGACGAATCGCGTGTGGTATAAGAAAATTTGCTATATGTTTACGGAAATTAATCATCGGATAGAAAGGCCTTTGAATGAGCTGCGTGCGACAATATTATGCTAACAGAAATAGTTGACCCAGAATCAGGGACGTTCCTTCTGTTGGCATTTCGATGTTATACTCCACGCACAGAAAATGTAACAATAAGTCAGTCAGGTGTGTCAACTTTCCTTTCGAGAATTAACACTTCTCTCTTGCATTTTAATCGACAAGACAAAATTCTACCTGACTTAAAAAAATCTTAAAAAATTTAATTTAATCCCTTAAATGATTAAAAATCAGTTGGGTGCCAAAAAATTCTAACAAAATTTATGATTTCTGTTTGGTCATCTTCTGATCTCTTTTCCCACTACATATTTTTTTTTTTTAACGCAGAGAGTCGCTATGACAGCTGTGATACAAATGATTGACTCAACATATTAACAGCTTCTAATTTGAAATTCAAATTTGTTTTTGATAATTAATAAATCAGATTGATTAGTTAAAAAGTTGCCAGCTCACAGATGATTGATGACCCAAAAGTTGAAGGTTAAAGAATTATCTAAAAATCTGATTTAATTTTTAGTTCCATTTTCTTAATGAAGTATGTATATTTAGTATAAAGTAGTTAAGAAGAGATAAAAGATTCTTTTTGTGAGCAATGCGGATTTTGCTGAATGCGTGGGTTGATTTGCCAATGCGCAAGACTCGTGGAACGATTAAAGCCTCTGGTATCTCTTAAAGGCGTGTAACTATAAGCTATATAATCAATAAGCCAGAAAGTCTCTAAACATTCATACTCATTTACGATATTACCTACGAACAAAATAATCACGACAATGATAGCGAAGGCGATTGCGATTCTTAGATCGCGTATATAGAAATATAATTGAGATGATCGATCGAGCACTTTATTCTGTAGCAAAAATGAAATTATAGTGCGAAATTGAAATTGATATTTAGTTCAGCTGAACTCGGTATTTAGAAAGGGTAAAATTGGATTTAGAATTAAATACAGTGCAATTTATTAATTAAAAATAATTGAGTTTGAGAATTTCAAAGAGAAACGAATTATTTCAAATGGAAGCTTGTCTCCCTTCCTCGAAATTTTATTGAGGGGTCTGCTATTTTCGTTATTACTTTTGAGAGAATAGTTTTATTGCTCGTAATAAACTTGGATATTTTTAGATATTCGATAATCGCAATAATCTCTGCATTCCGATTTCAGATTTCTGATTTAGCTTCTTTTGATCTCATTTTGCTCGAAAATGTGCTTTACTTTTTCTTAGCGTGGACTCATCGATGAGAACATTGAGATAAGCTCATCTAAAATTTCCACGACCCCCTGGAGACAAACAAGTCTTATGAGATGCAGATACTGAATTTACGACAGAGTATTAACAAAGAGAATGAATATATTTAAAGCTATAAACATACTCGAGATTATTAAATCACTTCTGATTTTTGCGGTCAAAACAATATATGTATAATAACCTCACGAAAATACATAGTATGAAAAAAAAAATTGATTAATTAGTAAGATAGATTTTTAAAAAAATGTACTGATAAGTGAAAATTGAAATCTCAGTGGAGCTAATATCATGGTTGTCGTTATTTTATCAATTAAATATTATTTCCGGCTTGGCAATAGAGTTTGGCACTGAAAACTGAAAGGGAATGCATTAATTTAATTAATTATTAGATACTTGCTGAGAGTGTCGTAAGTATTTATAAGGACGCATTTATTTATACATTTAATCCGCAAAGCACCAGGCAAATTGATAATTCAGACAAGACTAAAATACAAATGAGATGCTATTTTTAATAACAATTAATTTATGTTTCAAATAAAATTTGTAAAATATTAATTTTTGTCAGGCTTGGAAAAAGAAGAATATTATATTAAATTCTCATAATTGAAGCTGTAAGATATTTCAATTAATTACAGAATTGGATATGGTTTTGTGAAAAAAAAAAAAAAAGAAAAACATCTTTCTTCTCCGGAGTACATACTTGAAAATCAATAAAAAGCAGAAATAGTAAATTATAAAATTAAGTTTCCGTGCTAAAATTCAAAACTTTTGAAACAATACACGTTTAACTTTCCTGTGAGAGAGTCTCGCCCACCTTTTCGGCTAAAATGCATTTTCAACCATACTATAATAATGACTCACTCTTTCCAAACTTGTAAACTCTAAACGATTAATTTTGTAGATAGGCCAAGTTCGTGTGAAATTGCACGCTATCATAGGTCTCCGTGAGTTCAAAATTATAAAGTGGTGACGAAGGGGTAAAAAGGGGGAAGCGTCGATTTAGTCGGTCAAGTCGTCAATCTGTCTTCGTATAGTATAGTATGTACATTGTATATCACCTACCGTGTTTCTAAAGTGGAGATCAGTCAGTATACGTTTGGTCGTTCGATGGACCTGTTCTCCTCGCTCTCCTTGCAATCGATCGCTATCCATATATGTAATTTATTATAATTGTCACCATTCGACCGCGTGCTTACAAACTCGTTCTGAGATTTTATATACAACGTGCACGTGGTATCTGTCATGCGCAACTAATGTAGATGCAACGTGTTTTCCAACTCCATAAAATTGCAGACTCATCGATATTACCTTCTTTTTCATAAAAATCATTAAACTAATCAATTTGAAAAAATTTCCTCACTTTCCTAGAGTTTTACATCATTTTCATTCATCACATTTTTAAGAAAAACCGCGCTTGATTCGACTGTGATCATCCAGAGTGAATTAAAAAAATATTGCACTATTATTTGCAAACAAGTTAATATTTTGATGCAATTAAGAAGGAATGGAAACCACTCTGACAAAACTAGATATTAAGGATCCATATCTAAAAATGTGGGAGAGTTATATCTTAGATATATTTATATATTCTTAAATTTCCAAATATTGATCCCGACTAACCGTTTTCAAAATTATTTATTCGAAAATGTATGGATTTAGATGCTGCGAATCGTATTCTTTTAGACTAATGTGACGCTAAATTGTTGTGGAACCGTGGCACTGATGAATTATGTCAGCAAGTAACGTTCAAAAACGTTATTCTAATTTGAAAGGAATTATTTAAAAATTTTGAAAGTTTGTCTTCTAAATCTTTGAAATGGTAATTCAGTGTCTATTTTTAAAAAGACAAGATAAAAGGTAAACGAACTCTTTTCAATAAAACGACTAAAGTGTGAATAATAAGATTATGTCGAACGTCGCAAGTTTGCGAGGGCACGAAAAGTGATTCTGACGCAATAAACTGTGTACTGTGCGTTGAACAAGGAAATTATAATCTCATTTTCATAAGTCAATTTAGCTCTGATGGTATCTTCTTTAATTTTTTTTTAATTTGCAGTAAACGTATATTTCCGTAGTAGTACCTTTCCACCGAAAAGATCACCTATTTTATCTACTTTTCCATTATCTATATACATAGATACTTTACCCTAATGATCGCAATTACTAGATGAATTGTAGTCATAAAATGCACGGCGATTTTACATATTTTGAAATACTACATATATAAATTTATCAGACTGCTTTTAAAAAACAAAACCTATATGAGTCATATTTTCTCGAATAACAAATTTCAACCAGACGGCAAATTATTTACATAGTTATGATGACAGATACTTTTTCCTAAAGAATAAAAAAAAATTCAGATATGTAATTCCATTTCTTCTTATATAATAATTCATTTTCAATCTTTAAGGGCATGTGTTTCTTACCATATGAGTAAATTTAGATAACTCGGGTTTTTTTTTCCATAATTTGTATTAAAAAAAAAATAATAGTACACAGACATCCGGGTTCACGTTCTTTACATCTGTACAGTATTATTTTTTTGAAAAAATAAAAATTACAGGAAAAAACCTGGGAAAACCCAGGTTACCTAAATGTTCTCGTATGGTAAGTAACACATGCCCTTAAGATTTTAAAAATGTCTCGATGAAGTCTGCAAGTTTTGTAATTGAAAAACTGGATTTAGAACTCTATTTTAAAGTTCGCAGTATTTTCCACCAGGTTGTTATTGTTTAATAACCAACTTTTAAAGTTAAATTATGTTGATCAAAGATATGAAAGAGAGTGGTTTACCAACTATAAATCTTTCGAATTCAAGACGTTCTGCTCCCCATGAGTAAGTAATTTTTTCAATCGTTGATATAAGAAAGTGATGAGCACAACTGAAAAACAATAAGCAAAAGCGAACATTTTTTAAATCTAAATTTTATATTTGTGACCTTGAATTTTATCTGCAGTCGTTTTTAAAGTGGCTATTGTTCTGCAATAATACTATAATCAATAACTGCTAACAAAGAGAACGACGCCAAATCCAGAGATTATACTCTTCAAAAATTATCTGATATTAACTGTAAAAGATAATTTTAAGTTTTTCAAATTGTAAAATTCTATTACATACTTTTTGATTTACTGTTTTATCGATTATCGAAAAAAAAGAAGCTGTTTTCGAAGATTCGTTAGTTAGTGAGCCTTGATCATCTGATGAGATTCTTAAGCCCTCCTAAATAGCAAACTTAAGTGTATTTTTGAAAAATTTTCTTCGATTTTAAGAGGAATAATTAATTATTGCAGATTATGAAAAAGTGCTGTGCTTCAACGTATGCTTTTGATGAGCCACCTTGAATTCGCGAAATTTGTGTAGATATTAAAAAACTTTCAGTACATATTTCGACAACATGCACTAAACAGGTTTATAATGACAATTTAGTTTCTATTAATACCAACTTTATTTCCCAAAAAAGCGAACCTGTGGAAAAGTTTTAAAGATTAAATTCTTTAATATTTTTTGTTACAGAATATTTGTCAACAGAAGTCTCCATTTGGAGAATATCAAATTCTATGGCTTCGATATGGATTACACACTGGCGGGTAAGTCTAGCAAATTTAGAACCAATTTCTTTGTCTGAAATAAATAAATAAATATATATATATATATATATATATATATATTTTTTTTTTTTTTTTTTTTTTTTTTCAGAGTATAAGTCTCCCCAGTATGAACAACTTGGTTTCGATCTATTAAAAGATCGTCTAGTTTCTTTGGGGTACCCACGGGAAATCAAAGAATTTGAGTACGATCCAAGTTTTCCTGTAAGAGGATTATGGTTCGATACGCTTTATGGAAACTTGCTGAAAGTTGACGCTTACGGAAATATCTTGGTCTGCGTTCATGGATTTGAATTTCTCAAACAGTAAGTACATTTAGTTACTTCTCGCATATTTGACTAATAATAAAGAGTAATAAAAAATGGAACATTGAAAATTTTAATTCAAATGTATTTAGTTCTCAGGTTTACGAATTATACCCCAACAAATTCCTGCAGTTGGATGAATCTCGAGTCTACGTGCTAAACACTCTTTTCAACTTGCCAGAGACGTACTTGCTGGCATGTTTAATAGACTTTTTCACAAATTCACCTCAATTCACCCCTGACAAAACGGGAGTGAAGGAAGGGGAATTGACAATGAGCTTCAAGAGCATCTTTCAGGATGTGAGAAATGCAGTGGATTGGATTCATAGCCAAGGTGATTTAAAAAGCAAGACCATAGAGAATTTGGACCAGTATGTGAAAAAGGACGAGAGACTGCCGATGTTCCTCACCAGAATAAGGGAGAGCGGTGCCAAAATTTTCCTCCTGACGAACAGCGATTACGTGTTCACTGACAAAATCATGACCTATTTGTTCGACTTTCCACACGGTGCAAGAGTAAGTTTTTCTTTTTAAAAGAACATCTAATTATTTGCAAAATAAAATTGTATTATACATTATATATATATATTTTTGGAACTTTTTTTTTGGAGAAAATGACACTTTTCATGGATATACCCATATATTTCCTTTTTTTGTAGCCAGAAGAACCTCACATGAACTGGAAGACCTACTTCGACATCATCGTTGTGGATGCGAGAAAACCTCTATTCTTTGGAGAAGGGACGATTTTGAGACAAGTGGACACCAAGACTGGAGCTTTAAAATTGGGAACACACAAAGGTCCTCTTCACACTGGTACGTACAAAATTGGGGTTTAAAATGCAGTTAACGTCATTTTTCCTTTTATTGGACTTTTGCTTATAGTAATTCAGTATTATTTAAAATACAGGTGAAGTATATTCTGGAGGATCTTGCGATGTGTTCACTGAATTGATAGGCGCTAAGGGAAAGGATGTATTGTACGTAGGTGATCATATATTTGGTGATATTTTAAAAAGCAAGAAGATCAGAGGCTGGAGAACTTTCTTAATAGTTCCTGAACTTGTTCAGGAACTTCACGTCTGGACAGACAAATGTCAACTTTTCGCCGAACTCCAAAGTTTAGACGTTATGCTAGGAGAAATGTACAAGTATGTATAATATATTAAAAATCTTATAATAATTTTATTAGTTTTAATTGTGGATTGAATTAATGTTTATGAATTATGATTTCTCTTAGAAATTTAGACAGCAGCACTAAGGAAAAACCTGACATTTCAAAACTAAGAATGTCGATAAGAGACGTCACACATAAAATGGATCTATCCTACGGAATGATGGGTTCTCTCTTCAGAAGTGGAAGCAGACAGACTTTCTTTAGCAGTCAAGTAGTTAGATATGCGGATCTGTATGCTGCTACTTTCTTGAACTTAATTTATTACCCCTTCTCGTACATGTTCAGAGCGCCAGCAATGCTTGTAAGTTTTTAAATTCCTTGTATTTATACGATTCATTGTACTTTTTTTTCACTTATAATTCTATTTATTAATTTACGTGAATATTGTTCTACAATTTAGATGCCACATGAAAGCACGGTTGCTCACGAACAAAGGTTCGTCATGGAGACGCCAATGATCAGTCGAACAAGAACTTTCAGACTTCCTGATGAAGAAGAAGAACAGAGCCGAATTATGACTGTAAGCACTCGTTTTATGTTAATTCATTTCGTAATCACGTTTCAGAGATCTTGTTGCACTACATAAGAGAATTGGGAATTATACTTTGAGATTAGTTTTAATATTATTAAAAAATGATTCATAAATGGTTTCAGAAGGCAATGGAAATAGAGCAGAACAATATTCAGATTCCTCACGCAAGGCCTGAAACGCCTAGAAACGTAACTCACACACACGATGAAGATTGCAGTGATGAAGACAGTGATTCTCAAAAGCAAGGAAATCAAGAGAAATCGAGTCAAAAGAAAATTGAACAACCTTAAAATCATTACTTTTGATACTTGCCAAAACTTGGTATCTATGAAATTAAAAGTAGGCAAATGACTCAAACAGCGAGTATCGCAATTAGTAGAAAAAGAACCTAGGACTTCAGACTTCTCAGGCCTAAGAGTAATACAATCTGCAAATTTCAAGTGCATTAGCGACATACATATTTCATGTTCGTTGTCGAGCGTAACGCATATTCTGATATATATACTTAGCTCAAGGTTTTTTACATCGAAAATTCGTTGACAGGTGTAAGTATTAAAAGTCAGGTGTCGGTCACTTGTTAATATTTTATAAAATTTCTCTGAGAGATACAATAACGTATGTGTAAGTAGACGATATTTTTTATTTTATACGTATTTCTAGAATTGTTAAAACAATTTACATTTCGTAAATTGTCGAAATAGTTTTTTAATTTCGTATACTCTTTTTCTTTTTTTTTTAAAAGGAAAAAACAGTGTTTTTGCCTTTATTCAATAGAAGTAGATTAATATGACAAATAGTCAATTTTAAATCCTTATGCAGTTAGAACAAGCGAAAGTTCTACAAATTATCGATATGAATAATGTAAACGTTTATATACGACTAGAATCTAAGACATAGTGTTTTTGACTTTTGTGTAGGACAGTAATTATTGTCAGAAAAATCTAAAATCAGGATTTTTAAATTTCCTGACTTTTTCGAAGATATTAAAAAATCAAAAATATAGTTCACAAAATAGTTTGAGAGAATGTATATTCTTAAAATAAATCAGTTTAGAGTTATAATTCGTACACACAAGATGATTAATCGTTTACTCAATTTCACAGATGGACTTTTCAGAAAGTTCTGTATAAAAGTCATAATTCCGCACAATAACAAATGAAAACTTCACTGTTGAAAATCATTTTACTGAACTTTTAAAAACTTTGACAATGTCTAAACAAATTTCCATGGATTTTAATTTCGCAAATTTGATAAAGTGACTAAATTCTTGAAACACGAAGTTATAAATATTTTTTGCATTGATATTACTTGCGTGCACAATGTAAAATGATAACCTACCAACTTTCGTTAGAGAAAAGACACCATATGGAAAAATTACGTCAGGCATGTACAGAAATTGATTTTATTTTGAATAAATTAATATATTGTATTCTACTACAACACTTTGTATTTGTGGGTTATTAACCAATTATTAGCTATATGAGATGTTTGAATATATACAGCTCAGTAAACACTGGAATATTCATTCAAGAAAAAAAAAATTATAAAAACAAGTCGGCTAGATATTCCTCGAATTCTTCTTCTCTCGACTTTTCTGCATTCTCTGATGGTTGTTTCTCTTTCCAAACTTGGGACTCTGAAGCTACTATTTCTTCCGTTGGCTCTGCTTCGCTCTCTGGCTCCTCTTTTATCTCGATTTCTTGATCACCTGATAAACTAGAAACTTCTTCTCTCGATGTCGAACTTTGACCCAAACGCTTCAAGGATTTTCTTCTTTTCACTTCACGTTTTTGGGAACGGTAGTTAAGCTTCGCGGAGCATTCGGGACATAATCCTTTTCGAAAAGAGATTATTATTATTATTATTATTATTATTGTGTTAGAAAATTATAAGATAGAATTGCTTTAAATTATTTTAGCATTTAATTCTATCAAAGAAGTTGCTTACTTAATTTCACCAAGGCGTTCTTCCTTCCTCCATCCTCCACATAAGAAAAATTCACTTCCCAGGAACGAAGACCGTCCGTTATGCTACACTTTTTGCTCCCACATTCGAACTGACCCTTGCCAACGATTACTTCTTTTTCTGTTCTCCATCGAAGTGCTAGCTACAAAAATTTAGTAACAAAAAGTGCAATTAATTTTGAAATATGTTATATAAATGTTATAGTATAGTATAGTATTTATTGAAATATTCGAGTTATATGATGTACCTTATTATGTTTATAGTATGTTAGGTCACAAATGCAATACTCCTTAAACAGTTTGTCGTAATACTTTTTGGCCAAACGTGATTCCCAAGTTTCAGGTTCTTCCTCTTCGTTCCATAAAAATTTATGATTTTCTCTAATCACATCCAAGTCCGTTTTATCCCGAGACCTCGAAACACATGTCGAAACGTCAAGAGCTGCTTGTTTCAATTAAGATTTATATTTAATTAGGCCGAACAATTATATTCCCGTGAATGCACAAATCTTTCATAAACGAATATTTGAATATAACATTTCATACTATTTGAACGTTAAATTGATCCTATGAGTATAAAACGCCGTTTAGTTTATAATATTTTTTATGCTAGAAATTATAATTATGTTAGGTATATGGTTATATATAACCGTGTTAATAACTTACGTGTCACGTTTGAAGTCTTTTAAGGAACCATTACGTAGTAGAAGATAATCATTGATGAGTTTTTTGTGTCTATCATATGCAGATAAATACATGTTAGCAGAAAACATTGTTTTTATTAAATGCAGATTAACAATATTAAGGAATACAATTTAAAAAAAAACGATTTTCACGTCAAGTTAATTATCAGCGTTATCAGATGTCAGATGGTAGATGTCTTTTATACATAACCTCAAAATCTTGAATTGAACCCACGGTTGAGAAAGCAAAATACCTTAAGTAAATTACATGTTTTTTTAACAGTAATTTACTAGGTATTATACGTCAAAAACACCAAATTCATATGAAGTGGGGGGTTTTCTACGTAAAATCGTAATTTACAAAACTAGAAAAACATGTATAATACGTAAAAAACTTCGAGTGACGCGTCACTCCACAACCCTGAAGTGCCATCCCATACAGGCACGGTTGGGAAAGTAAAATACCTTAGGTAAATTACATGGTTTTTTACAGTAATTTACTAGGTATTCTACATCGAAAACACCAAATTAATATGGAGTGAGGGGTTTTCTAAGTGAAATACGTAATGTACATAAGTAGAAAATCATGTATAATACGTAAAAAACCTTGAGTGACGCGTCACTGCTCCATGCGTGCGTTCAGGTTTTCCAACCAGGTGCACCTCGAGTACTACGTCCTTTTCTTACATATTGAAATTTCGATTTGTAAGAAAAGGACGCAGTAACCGAGGTTACAGAGGGTCTAGAGACAGTGTGGCAGACGAGCTTGACCTTGGTTTGACCTTGCGTGAAAACATGTACCTCTTGC
>JAUESH010000024.1:4410699-4428007 GCA_032275165.1 Synergus magnus | reverse complement strand
GCAAGAGGTACATGTTTTCACGCAAGGTCAAGCTACGGTCAAGCTCGTCTGCCACACTGTCTCTAGACCCTCTGTACCAAACTCCAAGCAAAAGCTTCCAAATGAAAATTTTCATGAAACTTTCATGGTCTCGTGAAACATTGCAATGTTTCAAAGATGTCGGCAAGAAAATTCAAAGTATGCACACAGTGCCAGGATTTTATATTTCGTATGTACATATTCGAAAAAAAAGACAATCTATTTTATAAAGAAATTATTGTTTAATACATATAATTAGACACCATACATAAATTACATTTTTTACATTCCAATAATCGAAAAAAATCAAAGTAGCTAAATGAAATTGCAATCTGTATTTCCTCTGAATTCAGTATCTTTGGTTAAAAAAAGAATATTAAAATAATCGCTGTAATAAGTAGTTTGTTAATAAAAAAAAAAAAAAATGAAAAGTAGTTGTGATTTTGTTGAGATCAATAATTGTATCCTATTACATAAAAGAATTATATTTCCCACTTTCTAGATATTAGAAACAGATGCCGGTTCAATGTCTGCTTTGAATTTTCTCAATTCTTCCCTTAATGTCTTCCATAATATGTGTCAGTCCTTCCAATTCTTGTTCCAAACAATGTATCCTTTCGAGTACGATATTTAAAATTTTTTGAAGATCTTCTTCTGTGTCGATGTCATCATCCGGATGTTTTACTTTTTTGGGTGAAGGAGGTTCAACATTCTTTGGGGGCATTGGGCTAACTTCAGCAGAATTGCTGGATTTATTCGAAACCTCATCCTCAGGCGCAGTTCGTTTTCGTGTTTCATAGCGTCTTTTTTTGCCTTCATCTTCCCGCGGCTTCTCAATGATAATGGGAGTGCCCAAAAATCGAGACGGTATTGCTGAAAAATGATATAATTATTTAATAATACGCAACACCGTCAAAATTAAACATTAAAAATATTTGTTGAGTAAAACGAAGAGATACAATTTTGAGGTCAAAACTTGGAACCAACATCCCTAATTTCTCTCATATCATAATAATACAGTTAGTTAATAAAATGGAATCTTCTCACACAATTTATTAAATAAAAGAATAAAATTGTAGATTATCGCTGTAGTTATTTACCCATGGGTTTTAGTTTTCTCTTTATTGGATCTTGTGGTAATTTGCCTCTGAAAACGGACACAAAATCATCGTTTGCAAAGTGCTCCGAACATATGTAAGCGTTTTCGTAATTATACGGAGTTTTTCTATAGCATTTGCTTATCCAAATTTTGTTTAAACGTTCGTCCTTTGGAAACATGTGATAAGAAACGTTCTTCTTAGCTTCGTTGTTAATTGTTCGAAAAGATGCATTTCTACAACCAGGAATGGCACACTGGACCCCCATTCTGTAAATAGATTTTCATTTTATATTAAAAAATTAATTCCACGTATCTAAAAAAGTTCTAATTTTAAAATTCGAATATTCTTCGAATATTCACGGAAATGTACTGGAATTTACAAAAACTAATTAGGTTTAGAAAGAAATAATTCAAGTGGTTAAGCAACAATGGAAACTGACTTTCATTGTATGTATTATATTTACAGTGAAATTCTTTTCGGCATGGAGTTGAAACATTCATTTAAATATTTTTTAAACGGGAAATTCCTAATTCAAAATTTCTAAAGATATGATTTAAAGAATCTCGATAAATAACGTACAAAAGCAAAAGGACATTAACTAAATTACTTAAATAACAGGAATGAAAGATAAAAAAAAATGTGGAGTTCATTTTGAGGTTATAATGTAAACGAATAGTAGAGATTAAATAAAACTACTTACATTTGGCTTGGGAATGATGAAAATGACAATTTATAGAATGTTTAGTACTACGTTAATCCAATTACTAAACTAGACGTTTTTACAACTGATGATTTAACAGAAATGATACAAAAACTCGATAAACAGTAAACATTTGACATCTGCCTCTTCCGCTTCATTCACCTCATTTGCAGTTCGCTTCTATACCTATCTATTTGCTTCTATTGCTGCGTCTTCCCAACCAATCGGTAAGGAATCTACTGTACCGACTGTTTTATATATGTAGGTCATGTAGGTATTTGCCACTTCGTGGTATTTGCAAAGATTCTTTGGTATTTGCTCAGGAAATATTAAGTGTGTTGGACCCAACTTCTGACCTAAAAATTTGAATTCTTCATTTTACTCAATAAATATTATAATTAGATATTTTTTCGTTCTGTAGCGCTATTTAATCTTTTCCGACTTTGATTACCAAACCCAAACGACAAAAGTGAACCAACAAATACCAACAAATGACCAACAAACGATTACCGAAAGAATTTTTCAAAAGTTGGGAAAAGTGGGGCGCAATCTTGAAGTTAGCACCCAAAATTTGAACATTGCAAATATCAACAAACGACAACAAACGACTCGATTAAACAAAATCCGGATATTTCGAAGAGTTTTTAAATCTTCAAACCAGTGTCTCCAACTCCATCTAAAAAATATTATTTTCATTGTTTATTATAAATAATGGCGTTTCAACTTATAGGAATCTTTATTAGACTGATATTAATGAGAATCTTGATAAAAAAGAAATTAATTAAGTGCATATTTTGTAAATAAATATTTAAATAATAAGATGTTTTTTATTTACAGAATATGTACTTAATTAATTTATATTTTTATCAAGATTCATTAATATCAGTCTGATAAACATTTCTATAAGTTAAAATGACATTATTTATAATAAACAATAAAAATAATATTTTTTAGCGTTTTAAACTGCGCTCATACTGCTTCAAACCACCCTTGAAATTCTCCTTCGCTCCCTAAAGATGGCAGGATCATTCGAAAGCTCAAAAGCTCAGTGCAAGTGCACTGGTTGTTGATCGGTCGTCACCCTCAACCCCTTGAAGTACATTCTGTACATACGCCCCCGTCATGCGCTCAGTTCAGTTCTAATGGCGCAGCCGCGAGAGAAGGTCTTACTCGGACCGTAAAATCACTGTTTTTACCTTCAAAGTGCCACAAAGTGGCTAAAATTTGTTCTCCCCATCATCTTCACTTCTTCAAAGCTCACCTCCTTTCTTAAACTCACCTCCTAACTCCAAAAAATCATCTTTAAATACCCTTCAAAATAAAACCTATCGAACAAAATCCGTTGCGGCCATATTAACTTCAATTTAGTGTCTTCGACACCAGATGTCGCTGCAGTCGACTCAGTCCACCCTGCTTCGCTTTCGCCCGCGTATCCGATCTGTCCACGGGGATGTCCGCGATTTTCAATCTGCCGTGTTTCGTGCGTTACTCGTAACGTGCAGTAGTGACAGGATTACGCGTGTGAATCGATCGTGCGAAAAAAAACCGTAATTCGTCGGAAAAGCGGGGAAACAAGTGCTACCCGTTAAGAGGGTGAAACGGAGGGAGCCTTGTTGTGTTCCAAAGGCGGATCCTAAGTGTTCATTTCTCCTATAAAAAACAAGCCTGCAAATCCAAAAGAAACTTCCTCATCAAATCGTATTGTGTCTTTGATGTTTGGGGGAAAAAACAGTGGAATTGTGAACTGTGAGTCCAGAGAGAAGAGGGAAAGTCGAACGCTCGGGAGAGGAAGTCGGGAGGGTCGTCCACCATTTTGGGTGCGCGAGGTTATTCAGCAAGACGGAAACGGACTTTTCCACAGGCAGTGCGAGCCCCTTTGGGTCGGAAAATGAGGCCTTCGAAATAGCAGATTAATGTTGGAGGTAAAGTTGGGGAAATAAAACTTTAGAAAGATGAATTTGGGACTCGTTGCCACGGAGGAAACTAGGCTAATGGCGGAGGCTGTTTTCCACCCCGTAACCTCGATTACAAATTCGCAGTCAGCTGGTTCTGCTTCCAGGTTGGTGTGAACTGTAAACCGGAAAGTGTGGAAAATTTATACCGGAAAGGGTGGAAAATATCAAGCCAATGATTCGATTTTTCCCAAGAGAAAATTTGTGAAATGAATTTTTAGATATATTGGTGTTTTTAATATGAAATGTTAACTTTGTCTCGAGCATTTCAACTCTGATTTTCGCGAGTTTTTTTTTCTGGAAGAGTTATAATTAATTTTTGGATTTTATGGTTTATTTACGAGCGTAATGTCGGATGTACTCTTGAGTAGAAATTGGATGAAAAACGAGATGTACCGTCGGATGAAACGAGGTCAGATGGAGGCGGAAAAGCTGGATTGAAAAACGATTTGAATCCAGAGAGATGGATTTTCGTTGAAGTTTCGAGAAGACCGGAAGTGTTTAGCATAAGTACGCTTTTCCGGTCGGTTTTTCAAGCGTGGTTTCGTGTTTTGTGTGGAGAAGAGATTCAAAATTTCTTCTGTGGGACTCTGGTGTGTTAAATAGAAAGTTGGGGGTAGCAACAAACATCCAAGGAATTACCAAGAGTGAAAATGGGACAAAATTGTTCAAATCGTAAGAAATGCAAGTAGATTTTTGTTAATCGGGGAAATAAGCGATCTTCGTACAATGCATTTTTATCATTTTTATGAGTGAACTTGAGTGTTGGAAAGTGTTTCCAGTGTTTTATTTTTGTTCATCTTGAAGGATTAGCCGATTGGGTCTACTTTGTTCATTAAGAAGTGAGTATTAAAGATTTTACTGGGTAAATGTTGACTGAAATTAAGAAATATTAGAAATGACTGAGTGTTTATAAGAATTATACACGGATCGATAATGATTCATCACGGCAGAGCAAAAGGCTGAGTACTCTCACGACGAACATATTCATCAATATTTCATAAATCCTAAGTGCCAACTTTACTCTATATTATTTATCGCTCATGCCAAAACAATTAACAAATCAAGGGGTGGAGACAAAGGATTTTTTAAAACTATGTTTTGATTCGAAAGAGTGTGGGATGTCTTGATTAAAAGAGCTTTATTAAAAGATAGATTTTACAAGTTTAATAGAAATAATATAAATAGAATTTAATTATAATTTATATTATATTTAAAAAATTTAAATAAAATATAAATAAAATTTGTGAAACAATTCTCAAGAATACAAAAAATAATGGAAGAAATTTAAATTTCGCGAATAAATATAATTTGCTTGGATAGTTAAAACAAGTAATTTCGTTGAAAAAGGATGAAAAAATAAAAATACTTATAGCTTTTTCTTCTCATTTAGTTTCCCCTAGTTAGTGTTCGTCTCTCTTTTTCGATACGAACTTTGCAGCGTGTAATACGACGTGAAGTTACATTGAAACTTTAATGCGAAATCATCGAACATGAAAAGCTGGCAAAGATCCAATGAACGCTGCCGACGGTCCACGTCTTCCAGTATACACTTACAACCTTACACAAATCTCTGAAAATGTAGAAACGAAGTTATTGGAAATGTAAATTGAGACTCGCGATATGTAAAGACCTAAAGTGAATTTATAACGTTGATTTAAAAAGTTTCACTCAAAACTTTCTAAATCTGAAAGCGACCAGTCGAAATCGAATTTTCTGAAAAAAATTTGAGGCATTTCAAAGAATTCAAGATCAAAAAACAATTTAAAATTATATATAAGTACAGAAATCATTTTTTAAATTATCACTTATTACTTTCTAATTTAAATATGTATTGAATTTTCCAAAAAGTTCCTTTCCTTCTTTCTGTGGCTGACTATAACCGACCTTTACTACTGAACACTAGTTCTTCACTCTTATCGCTCGAATTTAGATCAGCTTATTTTGTATATCGATCTTTATGTTTTGTTCTTAGACCAAACGTACTTAGTCTTATCACACAACCACTAACTCCGACATTATCTACTTCGGAATTTATTTTCAGTTCGTGCAGCTAATTTTATATAACATAGAATTAGTTTCGTTTGTATAAGATTTGAGATTAGGGGCTTTTAGGAAAACAAATTTTCTCTCTAGACAAGTTTGTGATTAAAGTAGTGGTTATCTTTGCGCATCTTACGCTTATAGTAATTGGGCAATAGTTTTATTATTTTTTTTTTTAATTTCCAATAAAACTATTATCTATTTTTCGATTTGGAAAGAATTCAAATATTCTAAAAAGAGCGCAATATTATATTTTTCAACGATCTCTAATAATCGATACTGAGAGTTTTTAGGAAAAAAAAATTTCTTTAATCACGAGTTCGTAATTAAAGTAGTAATTATCTTCTGGTCTCTGAAATTGGAGTAATTATAGAGTAACTAGATAATTAATAGTTTTTTTTCTAATAGGAGAAAAACATTTTTTGACTGACTATAAAAACCAGTTTTCAATATTTTTAAACGGCTTTTGCGCCAGATTATTAGGAATACCCACCGGATTCAGAAAAATCTAGAAATGTTACATTTCAAAAAACCGATTTTTGAATGTACACAAAAAATGTTTCTTTTGACATTTTCTATTTTTCCAACCTTTTGAAATTATGTAAAATATCTAATTTTATCCAATTATCAATAATTTGGGCGAGACGTGTGATAAGAATGTGCGAGCGAAGCGAGCAGATTTTTTTACAGTAATTAGACTTTTTTTTATAATGTGTCAATATCTACGACAGCGATAAGAATTGTAATAGTGATTGCAGGAAGATAGATGGCTTTAATGGTAGCATCAATATCTGTCACTTTGTTGCGGCATCTTGGCATCTTCTGGATCGCCTCTATTATCCCATATCTTAGCTAGAAACTTCGCTTTGCACACCTTACAACCCGTTCCACCCATTGCAGCATAAGGCCATGAATCATGTGCTCTTGCATAAAATTGAATACGATGAACTCGATATAAATCAGAACGACTGCTCCGACACGTTATTTTTCGACAGTTCGACGGAAATCTATCTGTTTTTCCCCTAGTTTTTGTAACAAAATGTGAAATCGAGATAAATGAACAAATTCTCAAAAAGGCTTGTCTCCAAATTCTATGAAAATAATTTAGATTGAAATAAGAATTTAAAACGATTATTAAAAAAATATTTATAAGTTTATTTTGTACTTTACATTAATTTTTTCAAACAAAGTATTGTTTTATTGCACAGTACATATATATGGGGCATTCCATGCCAAATCGACCACTTTTGACTCCGACCAAATCATAACGTTTTTTCACTTTTTTTGTTTTTAAATGTAGTTTTCGAAAAAAAATCCAAAAAAATTATTCAGGGCTGTATTCTATTTTTTTTCTGATTTTTTCGAAAAGAATTGAAATTTTTCCGATGACTATCACTTTTAATTATTATTATTATTTTTTGGTTCTCTGTACATTTTAAAAAATTTTCAGAGTAGTGTTATGAAAAATAAGCTGAGTTAAACAATTTTTTTTTCAATTGAAAAAGAAAAATAGAAAATGAAAAAATCGCACTGAAATTTTCAGAGAATTTGCGGAAAATGTCGAAGTTTTTTGTTTAAAAAAGAAAAAAAAATTAAAAATGACAATCATCTCGAAATTTCCGTTTTTTCGAAAATTTCAAAAAAAAAAAATACGTTAAAGATGGATCTGCATAATTTTTATAAATTTTTTTCTGAAAAGTGCATTTAAAACCAAAATTTTTGAAAAAAGAAACGTCCCGATAAGTCAATTTTTGAAAAAGTTACGGCCATTTAAAAAAAAAGCCATTTTTTCAAAAACCCATAACTTTTTTTGGGTTAGGTAAAAAAATTTGAAAAAATTCTGAAAAATGTTTTTGATAGGGTACAACAAGATAAAAAAGTTTCAGCCAAATCGAAAGAGGTCGGGATCAAAAGTGTTCGATTTGGCATGGAATGCCCCATATGCAGTTATGATTATAATCGCGAAAACATTATTATGCTTGACATTTAAATGTGAATGGCCTTTTCTGTGAACTGATTTCATTTTATCAATGTGAATTAATCTCGCAATGAGAAACACATTTAAATTATAATTTAAAATCGTCTGACTTGTCTATCACTAATTTGAAATTGTTAACTTTTTAAGAAAAAATTAAACATTTCCGTTTCAAGACTTTTGCTGCAGCTTTTCGACTCTTGGACATTGTCCAACCTGGTTTGCTCTTTTTAAAAATTTCCTTTCCTTTTGAAAGCACCCTGTTTACTTAGCGAAGATTAGTCGTCTACTTTTCTTGTTTCGAGCTTCTTAGTTCACTTCCTGTTGTCTTTCCACGTTGAGTATCAGTAACGCTAGTAGAAGCTCTACTTCCTTCTATAATTGTGATTGCGATAGAGCTCACTACCGCTTTCTCGCGTCGACTCGGATTAAGAACAAACTTGGAAATGAAATGATTTTCATACTGTTATCGTCCCTGGAAGTAACCGCTAGGTTGCTTTTTTTGCAACTGCAATAAGCATTGCCCCAAATGAAATGAGTTTTTTTGCAAGCATTTCTATGTCAAAAGTAGTTCCAACAGAAAGTAAATGAAGTTTAGAGAGATAAAAATAAACTAGAGGTCGTTTTATTCATAATTAGGGATATCCACTCTTCTAGAAATAATACTTAAATTGAAATAGTAAAGTACATACCCTAGTGCGAAATCACATACGGCCCAGCATTGGCCCAGAGTCGGCAAAATATTGCTGAAGCTCGGCTGCTGTATCGCGCCAATGACGGAATGATAACTATGGCCTGCACTTGGCTGCCATTGTCGGATCAATACTGGCTACCGATACTAATATTGGTCCAGCAATGTGCCATTATTACTGGGCCAGACTTTGGCTGATCTTCGTAAAACATTATTTACCGTAGTAAAAGTGACACTTGGCCCAATAATGTGCCGTTTCTGGGCCAAACATTGGCGGTAGATCAATAAATTTAAATAGCCAATATAGGCAGCCCGTACTGGCACAACACTGAGCCGATTAAAATGCCGATATTGGCCCAATAACATTAGCCGATCTTTGGCTGCCGAAATTGGACCAGGCCTGGCCCAATAAAAAATCCACAACGGGCGCAGTACTGGCATATATCTGGGATGATAACAATGTTCTGCACTGGACCCCCAGTGCTGGCTCCGTACTGGTAGTCGGTACTGGCGCAGTACTGGAATAGTACTGGCCAGAGTTCTACCAGTATAGGGCCAGGGCTTATATGCCAGTGCTGGTTTTCCAGCACTGGTGCAGTACAGTGCCTGGGTTTTATCCAGTACTATGCCCGTACTGGTCAGTCAGCTGTAGCTAGCCATTACAGGCGCAGTACTGCGCCCGTTGTTAGTAATGGCCTAAGTCCAAAATTTCCACTTGGGGGGCCGTGTGTTCAGCTCCGGAAATTCGCACTAGGGTAAGTTCAGGTATATTCTTTGAGCAACAAACTTTAGAATTATGATTCTGTTTGGCCGGAAGTAGGATGTTTATGACCGTCGGACGCCCCTCTTTCTATGCTAGTTCCATCGGATTTCTTCCGGAGCACTAAAGTTAATAATAGAAAAATGCTAGAAGCAACCTGTTATTTTAGAAAGGTAAATATCAGAGGAGTTGAAGAATAAAAAAAAAAGAGAGAGAGAGATGTTATTGAAGTATTACAAAGTGAGTTATACTGCTAATTGTAAGATCCATTAATAAGATGATTTCAAATGCTAAAAAATAATCTAGAAGCATTTTCCATTTGATGTTTATTTTGAAGATTACGTTTGCTTCAAAACGAAACTCTGCATCGCAACTCCTGGTGTATGCGTAGCTCGGCTTATGTGATTCTGCGTTCACGATTCCAGCGAATCAATAACAACCGAGAGTGTAACAATACAGAACCCACAGTTATGACTCTGAGGTTGCTTTTCCAATTTATGCAAACCTTCCCTCGTATTGCTTTCATTTTCGTGTCCGTTCGTATATTTGCAGAATTTCTTTCTTTCTCTTTTACGAAAACCTTGTTTCAGTAATGACTTCCTTCTGTATTAATTTCTGGATCGACAAATTATACTGTTGCTTACCACCAAATCTATATGTGTGCATACAAATTGTACTTTATTGTTGGTCAGTTGAAAAGGAATACAGTCGAAAAGGTGTGATGTTTAAAGGACTTGCTCGAGCTATTTATGCATTAATGGTTTAAGAGTCTACTTTTTTCCTACATACCAAAAAAAATTTCTCACAATCAGTGAAGCAGGTCCTTGAGTAGAGCAAATTGCAGCCTGGCGACAATTTCTTAACGTTAGGGAATAACTGACTGGTTCATGAGGGCAAGAGAGATGGTGAACTTTGCAAGTGGAACTCGTTCTCTCTTCTCTAATCCACAACGCGAGGTCAAGCCGCAACGATCGTCCAAGGAGCCACTTGGCTCACAGAATTTGCGCCCTGGGTATGCTGCAAACGAGCCTTAAACCCGCGTCCACCCCTATTTACACGAAAACTTTGCCAAAATTAACGCTCACGTAACGACGCTGGGCAGGATTGCAGCTGCCGACACGGGAGGGCAAATATTTGACCTGAAAATCTGCGGAAACACCTGTGGTCGTTATTACAAATATCATCACTTCGTACAATCAACTTTGACTCTTGCCTCTTCAATTTATTTTCCCCTTCGTCTTTGTTTTATTCGAAACCGAACTATACAGAGTAGTTCCAACTTTCACCCAATCAAACCTGCACGAAAAAAAAACTGTTACGGTTGTGACAACCACAGAAATAGTAAAATATAGTATAATACAACTACAATTTGTGGTTGCCACAACCACATCTATTATATGTGACAACAACCAAAACTATGTAGCAACTTTTATGAAATAGTTGCCGCAACTATTTCATAATAATTGCCACAACCACATTTGGTTGTGCACGGAGAGACTCTAATTATTAAATAATGTTCTTTTGCATATCAACGATTCTTAAAAACTGATTATAAAACTCAAAATCTAGATTATACGGCTTAATATCTATGGATCGCTGTCCCGAATCGTATGATCCATTTTTCTCAGTGTACGTATCAGTAAAAATCTCTAGAAATCCCTTGGAATCTTTCCAAATACACTAAAGCCTTTAAAAAATTCTTTGAAAACTTTGCAAATTCCTCGAGATTTTTTAAACCCATTCAAATCGTTGAAATAATTGGAGATCCTGTAAAACCTTATAAAATTTCTTGAAATCTCGGTAAAAAAAATACCTTGAATTCCCAAGAAAAACGATTTAAATCCCTTGAAATATATTGATATACCGTGGAAACATCTTAAAATCTTTAATATCTTTCAAAATCCGATAAAAATTTTAAAAACTTTTACAATCCTCTGAGTTTACGTTATATTAATAAAAATTATATTAGTAAAAACATTTTATTTAGACTTTAAAGTGATAAAATCAGATTAATGAAAGTTACATAACAATTAAGAGGGAGGGGGGTGTCATTACGGTAGCGTTACATTGAGAGAACTTTGATTTTCCCTGAAATGTGGTTAGCTTCGTTGACATGATTGTTCAAATCACAAATTTGCACAATGCACACATTATTTTAAGTTCATTACAGTGACGTAATTTTATATATTCAAATTAGAATTGCTTATGTGTATATTTAGCTCAAATTGTAGTTTATTTCAATCTCCAATTCTCATCACACTAAGGGCGTTTTTCCAATTTACATTAAACTATTTGCAACCTCATTAAGGTACACAGTTTGGTTTAATTGAAGTGTAATTTATATAATCAAAATTTGATTTTGTTTATTCATTTCAATTTGGAGTATGGAGTTCGTTCTGTAAAGTCTTTGCTCTTCGGCAGATGAGCACATTTCCTAATAATATTCGTGGAGAACGATCTTGGAGTGCACCATTGAGAACCAAACGCCAATTTGCACCGACAGTCAGACGATTATTATGTAAATTTCGAGCTTTCGGCCGGCAAAGCCGTCATTAGTTGGAAGGTGCCTGCGTGCATACTACATTTGGCATTCAGGAGATTTTGTCTAAAGTCAAGCTTCCGAAGCTACCGAAATGTTCATTATTCGCTTTTTCATTATTACATCATACTTATTTTTCGTTATAAAAGAAAATATTTCCTGTAAATAATATCAGCACATTTTTTTAGTTTAATCTTGGTGATTAAAAACTAATATTTCCAAAATTCTCAGAAAGGCTTAGAAAAAGCCCAAAAATCTTGGAAAATTACTCACACGTGATAAAAATTCGATTTCTTCATTGCAAATTTGCATGGTTATCGTTTATTGATTTAACCCCGACTGATACGATTCCGAAATTTCACTGCGTTTTACAAATTGCTCGGGCACGATCCGAAAAGTACACCGGAGGCCAGTTTGGTTCGGTGAATAATGTCTAGCTGCAGTTTTTTTTTTTTTTTTTTTTTTTTTTTTTTTTCTTTCTTCTTTATTCCCCGTATCGTTTCGCTCCTTCCCATCGGTCTGGTTTAATCGACGATTCACCGTTGAGCCTCGGGGATTTAGAGGGTGTCTCGAAATTGGATCGTACGCTTTGTCAAATCCAGCAGAATGCGAATGTGTATGTATATACATGTACGTGTATTGCAAGCGAAGAAGGAGGAGTTATCGGTTGACAAACTATAAGCTAAGTGATCCGAAGTTGTACTGCAGTTTCATTTCAGAAGACTTGTTTGACAAATAATTAGTTGCGAGAGAGAAATAGCTTCAAATATCAAGCGCTTGAAATCTTGAGAAAAAGTTTTTATTAACGTGAGACGTGACACCTCCCTCCTTATCGCTGTTAGAAATTTTCGAAAATTTACCAAGCTTTTAAGTTACGTAAGTGAAACAAAAAATTATATGTTTTCGATACTTTTAAGTATCAAGAACTTAAATTTACAAAAAATTGACTGAATTTCCCTAAAATTTTATCTGAAAATTATGAAACGGTAACGATCTTCAATTTTTTTTAAATAACGAAACAGTTACTCTAATTTTCTAAGTTAATTGATTTTTAACTATAAAAATGAACTACAATTTGACTTGCTTTTTCATCATTTATAGGCGAATTATTATTATTATTATTATTCAACTTAAAATTGATCTAGAATTGGAAGCCTCAATAATAGAATAATTTGAAATTCAGAGAGTACTTTGGGCGAATTTAAATTATGATTGAAATAGTCTCGGGGAACAGTCTAAGGGAATATCTTGAATAGTAAATACTGTGGGCGCAGGACATATGTAAATGATAATATGCAGCATCGTGCGTGAAGAGATGTTGCTGTATCTGCAATGGCAGCCATTGCACCCAGCAGAATTCATTGTTTGTATCTGCATATTCCTGATAGAGCATTAGGGTATTGCTGTTGGTTCAGGATCGTTCAATAGGGAAACGTAACGTCCTGTCCTCGGTTCGGTTCGGTTCACATGATACGATTCATTTCAAAGCCTGGAATCGCTTAGTGAGACCCGATGTGATTCGCCCTCGATCCGGCTTTCAGGAAACTGGCCTACACGATGAATGGACCAACTGTAAGCCAGTTTAATGTTTCGTGTTTCCGGATGTTAGTCGAAAGCCTTAAAACGACCGGAAACTATCGACTTTTGCTCACCTCTCAGGGTGATGCATATAAAAGAATTGTATAATTCAGTCGTAGACATCCAATGTTTCCATGTGTCGTCTTGATTCATCATAGTTATACATATGTTAAAAAATATCTTTTCTTCTTTGCGTTCGTCTTTTTCCTTTACTGTCTATCGAAGTGAAAATATTGTTTATCTGATATCACGAAATACAGCGCCATTGCGGAAAAAGAGAGCTCGAGCAAAGCGACGGCCAATATATTGATTTCATAGTGTCAGTGGGTGGAAAGACCGAGGGGGGGATTACGAGGGGCATTGGCACCACTTTGCTCCGCACAATACTAAATCTGCTCTTACTACACTCACCCTTCGCCCCCTCCATTTCACAAACTACCCTTAGCCTCTTTTCTTTCCGGCACGAAGTATCCGCAGCGTGCAAAGAAAACCAAATCAAATCCAAGGAATCAGTTTGAAATTTTCTCGACATTCATGATTATACGAATATTTGAATATCAATGTAAGAATAACTTTTCCAGACGCTTTAACTGCAAGTTGATTTTTTCAATGATAGTATAGTTTTATAATGGTAGTCTTATTGATATAAAAGAAACGACTATTTAGAAAACGTTCTTCCCTCTATATATTTTCATAACTCTATACAGCAATTCGTTAAGCTGGCTTAGAGTTAACAATATGCTCAAATATTTTAAAGTTATCAACATGTATTGCATTCTCAATACTGATAACCACCCATTCTTTCGTGAATCATTTCAACACATTGATGCTCTGCAAGGAGAAATGGTGACTTATTCTGAAACACTTTGCTATAAGCAATTATCCATAGCAATTGCTAGCAATATCAATAGCAATTACTAACAATATCAATATGAAAATGAAATTTTCCGTCTTCTCCAATCCGCGAGTAAACGCTGTTGTTACACTAGACCTTGATGGTTTTCATACATGTTACTCATAATTTTTTTATTCATAATATTGATGATGTTTATTTACATTAGTCGCTTCAGTTTAACAATATTGACATGTACGGGTTGCCACATATTTCATTTTTTGCGTAGTTACAGAGATAACGTGATTAGGCCATATTGGGTCGTAGGCCATATTGGGTACAGGTACCTTATTTCAAAGAATTTAGAAGATTTCAAATGACTCCAAAATATTACAAAATATATTAAGTATTTTAGAAGATTGTAGGTTTCATTAAAGGGATTTGAGAGAAATTACTTGAAAACCTTGAAACTCTCTTCTAAATTCTTTTGAAATTCCGTAAAATTAGTCGGCAGGCTCTGATCTTGATTCTAAATGACATGAATACAATTACAATCAATAGGTAAAGAGAGAGAACGTAGCTTCAGATTTCAAGATTGCGATAATCTATTTTCGATATAATCGCAACCTCTTTTTTATGATAAAATTGCTGCCGCATGTGTCCAAGCGAAACCGACACACCAAACCCTTCTGCCTTCTTTAGATACAGCGTCCCAGTTTTCGTAATGCTTGAAAATGAATTTTAAAATAGATACGAGTATCGCGATACTTCTACAATCGGAAAATGGTTTTAAAATAAAAAAATACAGATGTATTTATTATGTACATAAATCTTTCATGGAAAATCGAGTAACGGCATAACCCACGCATTTTTTAGGGGCGTATAAGAGTAGGGTGTAGAATAGGAATGGAAATAATAAATTGCAAGACGGAATTTCGTCAGGGACACCCTCTGGTGAATTTTTTTCACCCCCTCTGACGTGTCACTGTTAATCCACTTTTTTTTCTTTTCTTCTGTTCGTTTGCTTCCTTACTTTTCCTCATGGGTCTCATTTTTTTCTGTCACAACCTTTATTTCTAAGAATCATTTGATTCTTTCGAATGCCCACAACCGTAATGTCTTTGTTAGCTATGACGAGAATATTTCTTTTTTGATCAGTATTTCTGAGTTTATAACAATTTTATGGCACATACACTCAGAAAAAAGTTTGTTTGAATCAAACAAACATATCATTGATATGGGGTCAAAGTAAAAATTTATTTGAATTAAATAAAGTTTGTTTAATTCAAAGAAATCTTATTTAATGTGAAGAAATAATTTTTTTTAAATTAAATAAAATTTCTTTGAAGTAAACAAACTTTGTTTAATTCAAGTAAATTTTTACTTTGACCCCATATCAATGATGTTTGTTTGATTCAAACAAACTTTTTTCTGAGTGTATCACCTCTTAAAATCTCTCGGAGGTAAACTCCTGTGTGATAAGGGGTCGTCCATATTTTACGTAAGGCTTTTAGGAAGGACGGAGGATTCAAGAGGAGCTGTTATGGTCCTGTTACGATGCGGGGAAGGGGGGGGGGATTTCGAGATATGTTACGTAACATTCAGGGGAGAAATCCCTTGAAATCTTTCGAAATCACTTGAGAGATATTTTAAATTCTTTTCGATCCCTTGAAATATTTTTAATATTTTTAAATCCATTTAAATCAATAATATCTTTGAAAATCCTATAAAGTCTTTTAAATTTTGTGAATACCCTTTAAAATTTTTTAACCTTGTTGAAGTCCCTAGAAACCCCCATGAAATCTTTGAAAATTTGACAAATTCTTTGAAATATTTTAACACCCTTTGATCTTTTTTAATCTTGTGAAAATTCGTTGAAATTTTTAAAATCCGGTAAAACCTTTGAAATATTTGGACACTCTATACGATTCCATAAATTTGGTGAAATTGTTTGAAATACCTTAAAATCTTAAAAAAACCTTTAAACTTTCTGAAATTCCTTAAAATATTTTAAATCCCTTGAAACCTCTAGAAATTGCTTGGAATTTTTGAAAATCTTACAAAATTGTTTAACACGTTGACTGCCAGACGCATTTTCGATGGTTTGCCCAAGGCGCCGACGTGAACTTTTCATTATGCGTAACCGGTCACCGGTGGCCCCCACGGCGCTATAGCCAAGTCGAGTGCCGGTCACCGGTGACCCCCATGGCAGTCAACGTGTTAAAATCCTTTGAAATTTCTAAAATCTTTTGGAATCCCTTGAATTTCCTAAGAATCTTTAAAAAAATACGTTAAAAAAAGACAAACGAGTGTTAACACCTTCCAAAAAAATTCTTATACGAGATTCATTTGAGTCTCATGCGAAAATGCTTTATTTTAACCACAAAGATTTTTTTTTAAATATTAGTGAATGATAAAAGTGAAGTATATTTTAGTTAGTATCTGAGAAAAGGTCTTTAGATGCGTCCTTTGAAATATGGGGCTTAGGTTGAAAGAGAAATGATAAAGATTGCACGAACAAGAGAGAAAATAGGTTAATCTTCTTGCAACCATATATATGAGAATCAGACGTCTATATGCTATATACTCGTTTATTTGAGTAAGGAGCTTGAAAATAAACTTTCATTTTATTATAGCTGTGTTTCTCTTTTTGTCTTACTCTCTGTACTTGTTAAAAATGATATTTTACTGTTGGAATCTTTTCTATTTAAAATTCCATTCCGAAAAATGGTTTTAACATAATTTTTTATCGGACCTTGAAGTCATCTTTATAGCGAGCTTTAGTTATAATATTATGGTTACTACAGCAGGAAGAAGGCAATAGAGATGAGGAAGAAGGAAGGAAAGGAAGATGTCGGACGGCTCTGTTACCGGAAGTAGATGGACATTTTAGTGGAAGGCACCGAAACATGACCTCAAAAGTAATTCCTTACCGCGCTACCACGTCAATATAAGGACCTAACCCCATCTCACATATTCTCTGACGAAGATTAATGAAAGAAAATGGCTAAATCCGATCTTGCGCCACTTGAACTCTGAAATAATACACTGAAAGACTTTTTTTTTCAATAAATGATAAAAATGTATGAAACTTTAGTATACTCTGTATGAAAACATTGA
>JAUESH010000024.1:4307295-4321856 GCA_032275165.1 Synergus magnus | reverse complement strand
CCATCTGAAGGTAATTTTTGTTGCAGGTAATATTTACCCTGAAATCGGGGTAAATATTACACTTAGTTTTTTCTGTGGAGGTTTTCAGGAATTTTTAGAGATTTTTGCGAATTTTAACTTGGATTTCGAGAGATTCATGATTTTAATGGTTTTTGTGGATTTTTAAGGGATTTCAAGCGGTTTCTGAGAGTTTTATGAAATCTTAACGAATTTTAATAAGGGATTTCAAAGGTTTTCGTAAAATTTTTGTGCGCCATTAGTTTGTTTTTCTTCTTTCAACTTCAAGTCATTCAAAAGCCAATCAGGTTTTGCAACAACAATAAATGCAAGATTTTCGAGAAATTTTGTGTTACACCACTTTTTTAACATAGGATACAGAATTATTTTCAATGCAAATAAATCAATAATTTATAACTGTTTCTAGTTTAAAATACAAAAATTCTTTCATTTGAACGTTCAGAACTTTTCAATCAACTGTGATGACTGAAATTCAAACCTATGTTCCACATTTTCATATTTATAAACTGAAGAAATCGATACATATTACTTTTTGGATCGACAGATTCAGAAATAGGAAGATGAACATCAAGAACGGTCGTTAGATATTAAACAATGTATAATGACGTAGCTTTTGCGACCAAGTCGACGTTGCTTTTACTATACTTCGTCGTTGGTTTCACGGTGTAGAATGAGAAGGTGGTTCCAGAGTAAAACTTTTAATTAGTTGGTTATCCTCGGGGCGCGACGAGCCCAACGAGGGGCAGAGGGCTGGGGCGTGACGCGGATAAATTGAAACCAGCCTTTCTGGAAAAGGATGAGCACTCTCGCACTTTCTGTGCCAGATGCTGGAATCAGTTCCCTGTAACAATCTCTCAGTTTCTTTCCTTCCTTATTCCTTGCTTCTTTTCCTGTGGGATTGGTGGCTTTGTTCAAGTCTTCTTCTTCTTCTTCTTCTTCTTCTTCTTCTTCTTCTTCTTCTTCTTCTTCTTCATTCTTAAGGTTTTTATGAAAAAGTATGCGTTACTATTATTTGAACCAACCAAATCAGTCTTATTCTCGAGATTATTTCTTTAATTTTATCTCATCTCGCTACTCTCTCATCAGTCTTGTGTAATTCCCCATTTCTGAAATTCAATTACTTCTCTCTGGCTTCTCAAATTGTAACCATTACTTTGGAGATATTCTTAAATAGTGGTTTAAAATTACTTTCTTGTCTCATGTTATCATTAACATTATTAATCACTATAGCAAGATTATACGCGCGTTACAGCGTGCGGTAAACTTTGCAAAGATAATTAATAATAATTAAATGCATGGGATTTTGAGTAATTTTAAGGAATATAAAGTAATTTTTCGAAAGTTAAATGAATTTCACGAAATTTTATAATTCTAAAGAAATTTAATGGGATTTTACAAAAACTTATAGGTATTTTATAAAATTTTAAGGGATTTCACGGAATTTTCAGTAATTCTTACAATAATTAATTATAATTTCTACTTATTAATTATTCTAATTAATAAGTAATTCTCTTGTCAGTAGTTTTATACAAAATTTATTGGGTTATTAACAAATTTTTAGGAAATTTAATGGTTTTAACGGATTTCATGTCATCTTAAGGAGTTTTAAGGGATTTTACAAAATTTGAACAGGCTTTAAGGACTGTCAACATTTGCGTAATTATTGTTTGAAAAATTAAAACTCTTATTAATAATCCATTTATAAAATTACAGATTACTTTGTTTTTTAAATTTAACTTATTATTATTATTATTATTATTATTATTATTATATTTAATTATTATTAAATATTAATTATAAAACATTATTCTATTATGTTATTAAATATAATAGAATTATTATATTTTTTTATTTTATTTTCCTTTTCGGTTCCGCTTACGTAATTCCACGATATTATCGTTTTATGGATGCCATATCCTAGGAGAGAAATTTCGTGTTTAAACGGTAATCTGCTATGTCGTTTGCACTTAGAATGTCCAGTTTTCAGCGGTGTGATTTTCTGTGACGAGATTCGCCAAACTTTGGGTAGGACATAATTACTTAAGTCCCAGAGCGACACGTGGCGTTGACTCTTAGGATACAGAGCTTTACTCTTAGCCATTTCCGGTTAAAGACGTTGTTTAGTTGTTCCGCTTACAATTTCCTCTTTCGAGTCTCAAGCAACAAAACCTCTGGGAAATCCGTTGCAATTTCAAGTACACTTGCAAGTTTCGTATATATCGACATTCAGAGGGGTTTACTCTATCTGACTTCTTGATTATAGTAGCCATTGTAGAGATAATTAATTGATCTTCCGCATTAGGAGCTTCAAGTAAGGTACTTAAGTAAACTCAACTGTTCCAATTTACCTACTTCTCTATGTTCAATAATGTTCTTCTTTAGTTAGAAACAGAAGGATTGTTTCCTTAAAGTTGCAGTGTTGCATGTTATTTGGAATTGAACAGATTTTTACGATTGGAAAAATAAATGTTGAATCAAGGAAAATTTCTTTGATTCAAATAAATTATTCTGCAAGATTACAGTCATCTCAGTAAATATTAATTAGAAATTCAGAAGAAATTCAATGAAATTCAAAAGAATCTGAAGGAGGTAAAAGAATCTCAAAGAATTCTAAATAAATCAAAAGAACTTTAAACAAATCAAGGCGAATTTAATTAAATTCCAGGTGAAATCAACCAAGTTTAATGTCATTTCAAAATAATTCCATGTACATAAATTTAAGAGAATTAAAGAGGAATTGAAGAAAATTTTAGTCGAATTCATAGAAATTCAAAAAGAATTCAAGGTGAATTCAAAAGAATTCGACATTAAGATGAATCCGAAAAATTTCAAACGATTTAAAAAGATTTGCTTTGCAATTATAAGATTTCAAGATATTTCAAACGATTTTAAAGAATTTCAATATAATATTTATTATTTATTAATATAAATAAAAATAAGATTAGCTTCAAGTACTTTTAAATCCTATCGAATATTTACTCTGCGGAACATCATTTTATCTGTATGAGAAATCACATTTTAGATTCGAGAACAAAGTAACAATAGAAGGTAATTTGGGATAATTATTCCCAATGGGAGAATGGATAAATTTAAGCAGGCAGTTCTTACACCAGAAATTCACATTGAGATGCAGCGAATTCCGATTTCTATGAAATGCAGATTGGTTAAATTACGCGAATGAGGTATTTTTATTATACCCCAGGTATTTTAGTATTATAGCTCCAATAGTAAATTGGGCAACCCTACTGGGGCCCTGATAGCCCCAGCCTAGAACTATAAGAAAATAATTTCCCTAATGGCAATCGAATAGCACCCTTCTTGCAGTGAGGTCAGTTGAGGCAATTTCTACCCAAGCAAGAGTTTATTTTGAATTATATGTCATTCAAATTTGCATATTGTCAATTGCAAAAACTACAAATTCATACCAAGTATGGAAATGTAACAAGGAAGACACGAATTATCGTAAAAAAATTCAAGCGCGCTTTGTCTCTATGACGTGAACGCAATCGTTTTTAGGTAACGAGATAAGTTTTCAGTTCTTCAGTGCATTCTCCCTTTCCTCGATTCAAATCGTTTGAAGGAAAAGTTTTCCCAGACTTTGCTAAAAGACGTACTCAATCTCTGTTTACCAGCACTACAACATTTCTTCTTTTCTCTTCTTTCTTTCTTCTTTTATCTTTCTTGAGACTTAGTTTGAATTTTAAGTTTCAAAAGTAAATCAAAATTCCATCATTACACTGAAAAAAAACTGCTAGCGAATAGAAAACACCACTAATAAGGATTATAGATCCTGTCTTAAAAAAGTGGTGTAACGAAATTTCTCGAAAATCTCGCATGCATTAATTGTTGCAAACCTGATTGGCTTTTCAATAACTTGAAGTTGTAAGAAGTAAAACCAATAATCATGCGCGTAGCGCGCGTGTTGGTTATTTGTTAGTGTAATATATTTTCAGTTGTTCAGAAAAGTATCAAAGGCCAGATGCTTTCAAAATTAGGGCAAAGTCTCTACTCAAATGTTAGCAGGGTGGTGGAGATCAAGGTTTTTTTTACTTGTAGCCAAATTTTTTAGCACCTCCGTTCTGTTGGTTTAAGTTTGTTTAAATTTGTTGTCACCCATTTCTTACCTATTTTTATTTAAAAAATTATTTTAAAAATCATTTTTGAAGACAATATGTACTGTGATTACTTGTATTCACTACTTTCACATAATTCTTTTCAATACCAAGTAAGACAGCAAAAAATGTGCAAAGCATTTAGAGCCATGAATAACTATTAACGTAGAGGAAAAAAATGTTGGACATCGTGAAAATACAGAAAGAGAGAAAGAGAGAGAGAGTGTGAGAAATGTAGTCGAGGAGAAGATTAATGCAGTAGCAGTAACTATACGAATTTCGCTCTTCCGAATGAGCTGTGACGTTTAGTGACGTTGCGGTTAATGATGAAAGATAATTAAGACTGACGAATGTGTATAGTAGGACGAAGGCTAATTAGATCCGACAAATCGATTCGAGATATATGCATGATGTATAATAGGATTTTCGAATTAGAATTTATAATGAGACATGACCTATTCATGATTTCGAATCTCAGTGAAATTAACGGGATTATACAGTTTTATTCGAACGACTTGCTCTTCATTATCATAATCGATATAATCGAGCGATTATCATTGATATGCATCTGACACCATTATTAACGCGGATTTATAGAAACATAAATCCTCTCTAAAAAAAAGTGGTGTAATGAAATGTCTCGAAAATACCTTTTCAAACCTGATTGGTTTTTAAATGACTAGAATCTGTAAGAAGCAAAAGAAAATAATCGCGCGTGTAGCGCGCGTATTGGTTTACTACTTATAGTAAAAAGAGTTTTTCCCACGTAGAAACTATTTTCTTAAAGTTATAGACTGGGGCTATTTACAATTGAGGCTTGCTAGATAGCTTCCTAATTTAGGCACTAATTGGAAACTACAGACATAATCAGACTCGTGAAAATTCTGGTAGATGGAATCCTGCTTTTGAGAAAAAAAAATTATTTAGAAATTAAAGAAATCAAAATAAATCTTTTCAATGGTTCAAAAAGATTGAAAAAAAAAAAAAAACATTTCTAACATTCTTCTTTCAAAGACTTTTTTAAAAAATGCATGAACTTAGCAAACAAAATTTGTAAAAATGTTATCCTTTTAGTTTAGGCTGCCCTCTTAGGGCCTGCTTAGACTACCCAGCTAGCACCCTAATCAACGTGACAAATTAATTAGGCGCTAGATAGATGTTATAGCTAAAGCCCTAATAAAAGTAGCGCAAACTAGTTAGAACCCGACCTGGGTTGTAGTACAATTTCTACCCGGTGGCCACTTGACTGGAAAACAATCTTGCTGTATTCAGCTTTATTTAATTCTTATTATTTCTCTTTAATATGCCTTCTTCTTTTAAGTACTCTACTGTCATAAATATTTCTTTTATATCTTTTATGCCAATCTCTTGTGCCCCGGAGTGCTTCTATGTGGAACATTATTAGATAGCGGATAATACAAGGATGTCACAAAGCGAACTTGAAGGTTCCTATAATCGAGTCCTGTTATAATTACGCGGCTGACCACAGGAGCTGAGTCTCTGGTCTGGATACATATCCAATATCTGTTCGTTCTTGAGCATGAACCGAAGTAATTGGAATTCAGGTATAATATCGACTGTAACTGAAGAGAATAATTTATTTCCATCTTTTCACAATAATTGTTGCACTCTTCTTCTATCGATGATATCATTTCTATTCATAAAAATATGTTCCACTTGAATTCATCTAGATTTCATTATCTAAAAAATTTTAAGAGATTTTCACAAATTTGAACGGATTTCATGAGATTTTTATGACTTTTAAAATATTTTATGGGATTTAAAGGATTTTAAAGTTTGACAGGTAATTTTATTGAGGGATTTCAAAAGAATTTCTATACATTTATGATTTTTAAAAGATTTTGTAGAATTTAAAAGGATTTCGAAGGTTGTCGTAACATTTTAAGGGATTTCATGAGATTTTTCTAATTTTTAAAAGATTTTGTGGAATTTTTAAGGATTTCATGGAATTTGAAAAGATTTCTAAGGTTTTTAAGAGATTTTAAATGTTAAGAAATTCCAAGAGATTTTTAGGAATTTTTAGTGATTTTTACGAATTTTAATTTGGATTTCAAGAGATTCATGATTTTAATGGTTTTTGTGGATTTTTAAGGTATTTCAAGCGGTTTCTGAGAGTTTTATGAAATCTTAACGAATATTAATAAGGGATTTCGAAGGTTTTCGTAAAATTTTTGTGCGCCATTAGTTTGTTTTTCTTCTTTCAACTTCAAGTCATTCAAAAGCCAATCAGGTTTGCAACAACAATGTATGCGTGCTTTTCGAGAAATTTCGTACACCACTTTTTTAAGATATAGGATTGACTTAAATTGGATATCAAGGTTTTTTTTTTAGCCAAATTTTTTATATCTCCGTTCTGTTGGTTTCAGTTTCAGTTTCACCTTTTTTAATGACAATACGTACTGTGATAACTGGAGATTATTAAATTCAGAGTTGGTACATGAAAAAAAATGTCGAAAATTTTCAGTTTGATGAATCCATGAAAAATGTGTTTAAAATCGAAAATTTATTGAAGGTTTATCGAGATTTGATGGTCAACACTCTGCACTCAAAAATTTTCATAGCCTCATAAAGATCAGTCTCTTTGTTCGCAACGAAATAATATGAACTGACCATTTCTCTCTTAGGCCATGATGCGGCGAACATTTATGCGGTATCGATGATGCGTGGACCGGTGAATCCCTTGCAGGTTTACTGCTCTTTTATGGGAGCATGCTTTTACGAGTTTTCATAGGATCGTAACTTTCTGGTCTGTGGTACCGATCCGAATAAATACGTACCTGGTGCACCAAAACATATTTTACGTCATCAATAGGATTCTATATATTACAAAAAATAAAAATAAAGTTTATGTCATTTAAAAAAAAATTATTTGAATCCAACTTCCCTCGATAGAAATTGTACTAGGGCCCCAATCAGATTCTATCTAGTTTGCCCCACTTTTATTAGAGGTCTAGTTAGAAAATCTATCTAGCCCCTAATTAGTTCGTCATGCTGATCTATTAGGGTGCTAGCTAGGCAGTTTAAGTAGGCAAAATAGTCTAAGCAGGCAGGGAAAATAGTTTCCCCTAATAGCACCTGAATAACAATTTCTACTTGAGAATCGGAAGTATCTAAAAAATTGGTTCAAGTTCAGCAAACTGTGAATTAATGAAGCAGGTGCTCGGAAATGAATTTCTTCAATAGAAATAATTGAAATTCCATTATGGCATTGGATTTCACATACTTCGTGGATTGAATCTCCATTCTCTTGGAATTGAAACTCGGTCTGAAAGAACAAATCGAGCTTCGCATTTCACCTTTTACCGGTATACCAGGCAGTGAAACGAAATAAGCTTGAAAGTAGAGAATGAGAAAAAGGATAATTTAATGAGAGAGAAAGGAAACTGGCACGGGGGAATCCGAAATACGAAACATAATTCGGTTGGTCAATCGAGTGAACAGCTACTTCTTTTCTCGCTTTTCCTCCTCCTTTTTCTGTTTCCGGTATAACCTTCCCGGTGTCTTTTTTTTTCTTCATTTTCACCCTTTTCTCGATTTCGGTCTCTCATTCTCTTTTCCACTTTTTTTTTCTAATATTTCGACTAGAATTCGGTTCTGAATGCAATTTTCTTCGAGCGAATGTCGCTTGACAATATCCAGATTTTAAGAGAGGCATAACCGTCTTTCGAACGACAGCCAAAGAACCGTTGCTCCAGATCCCATCGTGGAAGGAACGCGGAATAATCGTAAATGGAACTTGTGGAAAAGCTTTGAACGGAGTCTCTTTCTATGCTTCGTTTCGATGTAGGTCTCTTTCAAATTGTCAAAAAGTGGTTTGAGTTTCCTTTTTCGAATTGAAACTCACCTTTTCCTTCAGTTCGTTTCTTCACTCTTTTACGGCTTTTTAAATCAAATGATATGATATGATAATGATATGATTATATGTAGATGAATGCTTTTAAAGATGGTAGATGAAACCACCCTTAACTTATTGTAAGAGATTTTAAGGGATTTTAATGTTCCTCATAGAATTCAAAAAAATTTCAAAAGATATTTTTTGATTTTTAAATGGTTTTTTTAGGAGAGTACCCTACTTGTAGTGGGATCAATTGGGGCAATTTCTACTCGGGTATTTTTTTGATTAGATATTTCTGCTCTTACTTTTGGAGATTGAATAGCTTATTTATCTCGAAAATGTATAAGATATGTAATTTCTCTATCAGTCTGAGTTTCGTATAATATGCTTTATAAACGCTCCAGTTTGTCGCGTAAACGTGAAACGACTTAAATGTACACGGAAAAAAGAAAATGAAAAGAAATGGCTGAATTATTAAATAGTTAAATAATTAACATGCGCTCTGAACGCATTTTCCAGGAAAAATGCGTTAAGAGCGAATGTTGACTATTTTAAATGGTAAATTCAGCTATTTTCTCTTTTGCGTGTATTACTGCATAGGAGATCGTGAATTTATGGCGCGATCTGTTAGGAAAATAAACGCGGGTTCGCTTTATTCTTGCTTTTCTATTTGCGTCGGGATGGGGACATTAGTGAGTGAATTTAAGGTAATAAACGCGGAAGAGTGGAATTGTTCTTATGCAAATAAAATAAAAACCCACCTTTGTTTCACTGGCCTCCGCCTTACATCCACTTTTCACATCGGAGAGTTAATTTAAAAGTTCAAGGGCTTCTAAAAGGGTTCTTTTTCATAAAAAAAAGTCGTATAAGAATCAATTTATAATATATTTATGCGATTAAATTACAGTTTGAATATTCTTCTTGCGACAAGAAGCTTTACAAAAATTTTGATGGAATCCATTAAGCTGATATAAAATTTAGGCTTATGTCAACAAAAATACTCAACAAAATTATTTGGTTGCCCCGAGCATACAATTTGTTGGGTCAGCAAAATAATATTGTTTTAGCAACAAAAATTTGGTTGTGACAACAAAAAAGAGTCAACAAAATTATTTTGTTACTATTACTAATTTTCCTTTCTTTGTGTAATGTACACAAATCTTTTAGTTATTAGCAAACCATTTACTTAGTATCTTATTTGTCAGGGCATTAATTTTTGTGCCCTCGTCGACATTAATCCTTTTTCTCTCGCAACTTTTAGTCGCTGACAATGAGCTTTCAGACTATACAGAGAAACAGCTTCCGCAGGAAGCTGCGGAAGCGTGATGGACTTTTTCTTGCATAGTGATCTTATTTTTCTGGTGTAAACTTACAACGTTTCCAACATCCTTTTAGTTTTGTTTTTTAATGAAAGAGTAACAGCTGAAATACAAAAATTGTAAGGAAACTACAAAAGTCATTCAAATATTTCTAAAAATATTTTGAAAATTAAAATAAAAATTTCTGAATATTACATTTTAATTTTACAGTTATTGGAGATTTCCATGAATATTCTATTAATTCTATAATTAATTATTTATAAATCAATAGATTTATCCGTACTCATGATACCTCTCTACAAAGTTTTGTACATTATATGCAATAATTTGTAATTAATTGCTTTCATCAATCCTGATATTTAGTATACTTCATTCGAATCACATGGTATACAAATTTATTATCTACCCTGTCCTTCATTACTATTCAATTTTATTGTAGTTGAATAATACAGTTTCGCAATTAAAAGCTCTTTGTTAAATTTAATAATCATGCATTCATAACGTATTACTTGCTACTTCTAGCGGAATCTAATGAATTAATAAATGAGTTATTTCCGTGCAAGTATGAAATTTCTGAAATTTAAAATATAAAACAGAAATGAGAATTTTAAGTGATTTTAAAGGATTTCAAATGATTTTGAGGAATTTTAAAAGAATTAGTGGAACTTTGAAGAATTGCAAGATGTTTCTACACATTTCAAGAGATTTTTAAAAGATTTCATGGAATTTTAAGAATTTTTAGTAAATTTGAATGATTTTAGGTGATTTTACATGTTGTCGAGGTGTTTTCAAGAATTTCAAGAGGTTTCACTGAATATTAAGAAATGAAAGAAAGAAATGTCTGAAGTTCAAAAAATAAAACAGTTAGAAATCATATTGTTTATATTTAGAATTGAAGATTTAAAGAGATAAACTTGGCAACATCGGATGAAAATCGCGACTTTGAACCTATTTACCTCAATATCTATTTTCTGCGGATCACGTAAATCGGTTTTTTTAATCACACGTATATCCCCTCTATAATCCAACTGTCGATGATTCACCTTGTGGGACTTATTCTGTAGAGTATTGCCTTCCTTTTATTTCAACTACCTTTCCTTCTGCAGCATTTTTTCTCTCACTTCTAGTCTCTCTTTCTCTGTCAACTCTCATTTTGTATCTTCCTTTCACTCATTTTCTTTCTCTCTCGTCCACCCACTAAAGAGACATATTGTCCTCTCACTTATTCCCTGGCGTTAACGGAATCGGCAACATCGCTACATTCTAGTCAGCACTCGAGTTCAGAAACAGTTCAGCGGCCACGATATTCCCTATATAGTTTCCTTCAATGTTTGTGCTAAGTCTTTTGTGAATTCGTGAATAAAAAGTTAATCGCGTCCAACAATTCCCTAGAACATTGTCTCCTGCAATTTAAATGCCTTTGTTAAGGCTAAATCATCGATCAGTTCAATGTGTCAGTCAACTTGAGTCCAAAAACTTTTTAATCTGTGCAGCACATGTGAGAGTTTCGTGGATATCACTTGAACTAAAATTAAAGTAAAGTAAACGAAAAAGATACACAATCTGCACGCGAAATTAATATTTATTTTTTATTTCCTTAACTTTCATATTTTTATGTGTAATTTCCCGCAACCAGTCCTTTGTTTTCTTTTCTGCGTAAAATACTATTATAACAAAGAAAGAGGAATAAACTTAAATGAATTTTAAAGTTTTTAATATTTAATTGAAAAATATTTTTATGAAAATAACTGTTTTTTGGGGGGTTTTTGATAATATTTTCAATGTAAAGACTTCTCTTGGCATTTTTCAACAGAAGATAACTGTTTGTGATAATACAAGCATTTAAAATTTGCTTGCCTTCTGCATGAGCTCACATGTCAAGAGTATATCCTTCTATTTAAAAAGTAATTAGTTTTCACATGCGATCTTTCGTTGATTTTAAAAACCTTGTTCTACATTTTAAATCCGCTGTGATTGTGATATCTCCAGAGTGTTAGTGAAAGTGAAATGCAGTTGCATTTTAAACATGTATAAGAGAGCACATGGTGACTAAAGACACATGCGCAGTAGTTCTACATGTTTTTCTTCGAGGACGAGAAGAAAAAGTTGTGTTTAAAACTAAAAATAGTATGATATTTTATAAATTTTCTCATTTATTTTATTTTATTAAGTTACGTTTTTAGCTCGCTATTTCAGTATGAAATTTTACACATAGCTTGCAAAATTTCCAAAAAAGTACTGTCCTTTTTGTTGCCTGATTCACAGATTAAATTCAGTGTCCTAATATTATCGGTTTTTGGTTTATATATAGATGTCGCTATCATGCGATAACGTTCATAAGTTTACGTAAGAGGAAAAATAACATGTCAGGTGTCTTAGATTATACTTCAAGCAATAGGTTAGCAATTGTAGCTTATTTATAAAATATAAAAGTATTATTTACAATTTCTTTTGTTCATTAACCTGATGTACTGGTGCATTAATATATATTGTGCAGATAGAAAAGTGTTGAAACTAGAGGATTATTTATTATACATTTATGCAACTTGAGTGAAAATGGAGAACAAGAAGTTGAAAAAAGGGTGAGTTTTTGAATATTATTCAAATTTTCCCGTCTTAAAAAAGTGATGTAACTTAATGTCCCTAAAATCTTGCATACATTGTTGTTTCAAACCTGCTCTCTAAATTTGAATCAGCGAAATTTCATTGGTTTTTAATATGACTTGAAGTTGTAAGAAGTAAAATAAATAATCGTGCGCGTAGCGCGCGTGTTGGTTTGTTAGTCTAATAAAATGCATTATAAAATATCGGAAATATTTAACATATATCAGAATTATCTATTACTTTCTATTAAATTACATAATGTCAGTTTCAATCTGATTTAACCTCTTGATTGTCAAATGAAGATAAAGCTTTTTATGTGAGACGTCAGCATCTATATAAACGAGTATAGGAATTTAAAGGGATTTCAAGATATTTTAAGTTATCCCGGGTAGAAATTGTACTAGGGCCCAAGTCGGGTTCTAACTATTTTGCCCCACTTTTATTAGAGCTCTAGCGAGAAAATCTATTCTAGTTAGAACCCGACTTGAGCCCTAGTACAATTTCTACCCAGGAGAATCAATTCTTTCTTCAATTAGAAATTTCCTCGATGCTTGTATCGTATAATATAAAACGATTTAATATATTGTCAGCAAAGTTGTTAAAGAATATAAAAAGCTTCAAAGTAGAGGCATGACACAATAATCCGAACATTGCAATTTCACTCCTGGTATCCGTATACCAGGAAAGCTCGAATAATTTGCCATATTTGAAAGAAGAGGGGTTTAAATTGCTTTCCACTGCAATTCAGCGACTCCACTGATTTAAACTTGAAAAATTTTGTTGGTCCTTATGCTTCATCATGAGATGAGTAAAATAACAGGACGCAATTTCACGTGCGGTCCTTTCATTATGCAAAGTCCTCGAAAGGAAATTATTAGCTCAGCAGCGTGACTATAGACTTGTAGAGAAAAAATTTGTAGAAAAAAATCGGCGAATATGCGAAAATAAAAGACAAAAATTTTCGTGTATATTTTTTAAATCTTAAACACCTAACGTGCAGAATTTGAATTCTCTTTATTACAATATCAATATGTCCACAGACACATTTTTTTGACCCACTGTGCAATGCTGGGTAAATTTCTGTTGGTAATAATAATAAAATTATATTTATGGTCGTGTCCACTGTCACCTCAAGTAAATTTTTCCCCCTCTCTTCTGAAATTCAACTCTTTTTAGCGAAATGAGTGGTTTTTCACACAGTGGTTTTCAAATTCTCTTATTCTTTGTCTATAATTTGAAAAGATTCTTTCAAACTTTCGAATAAAAAATATTAAACAGTAACTTTACCGGTTGAAAACCACTATATTATTATCTGATACGCAACCCTGTTTTCCCCATTTTGAAACGATATCATACTAAATATTAAATGAATTTATCATTTTCTCAAAAGTCTGTCATTGTATTAACCAAAGCAACCATAATTGAGCAACTGTGGTCTTTAAAATCAACTTTGAAAATAAATTTTTTGAAATAGATGGCTTTGAAAATTCCTACAAAGCCATATATTTCAAAAATTTAATTTTTTAAATCAATTCTAAAGACGATAGGGGCCAGCCGGAACGACTACTTGAATTTTATACGCCCTTACATTATTCAGAGGCTCAATTAAATTTCCAAGGAACCCAGTAAAACCTCAGGAGCTACATATGATTATTATTAAACTCAATTAATTCCAAAACCAGCATACTGCAGCTAATTCTGAAATTTCAGACAACCACTCGAAACTCTGTTTCAAGGATACCCATGAAAATTATGCTGCACGAAACCTCGCGGAACTCTGAAACGAGATCCTCGTTAAGGTCGATCTCGCGAATGAATAACCCCTCGATTCGGATAATATATATTGCGCGCACAGTAAACAGCAGTGCAATTTTAATGGCCATTTGCAGAGCTCGACACTGAATTTCGGTCTCCCTTTGGTGCAGAGTCGCCGAGAGGATCCAGGCGAATTTGTAAACATAGCAACAATAAACAGTGATGGAACAACGCAAAACTCGCGTTAATGTTAGGCCCTGCTTTGCACACATCATATTACTACACCCCACATGCATCTTCTGACCAAGGGTGGTATGCACAACTGTTAACCCATTTCCCGAGGGCGCAAAGGCTCTCTTGTGTTACGATGATTCATGCAGGTGTTGATCCATTTCCGGTTTGTGCCACAGCAGAACGTTCATACGTCGTACATAGTACATACGCTGCCGTGAGTCACGTGCATTTGATTTACTCGCGCGAGACTGCAACGCGAATTCCGTTAAATCAAGTCAGGTTATTTCAGGTCGGCCTACTGCGTACGTCCCTATAGTGTGTGCATATAATCGTGTTGTGGTCTTGTCCATGCAACGTATACGAATATAACCTACAAACTTACACATGCACAATTATCTGATGCACGTGCATTAGAGTGTGCGCATAAAAGTGAAGTTTCGAATTTTCAATCTAACACAGAAATAACACTCTTAATCTGAATCAGTGATAATTACACTAAAAAAATGTCAAAATTCTGGTTAAACATTGCTTTACTAATTTTTCTGGTTATAGTAATCAGAATTCTGGTTATTTTAATGAGAATTTTTACCCAAGTGAAAATTTCGGACTTAGGCCATTACTAACAACGGGCGCAGTACTGCGCCTGTAATGGCTAGCTACAGC
>JAUESH010000024.1:4284937-4307195 GCA_032275165.1 Synergus magnus | reverse complement strand
AAAGTAGTAAGTTCAACTAGTAAAAAATTAACCCGTAAAATATAGTTATTTTTATGAACCCAATTTTTTCGGTGCAGTTTATTGCCCTCGCCAACTTGCACCCTGCCAATTTACTATGCAGAAATCCACATATTCCACCCCCTTTGCTCTCATAATATTAGCTCTTTACGTGCAACCAATGTTTCACGAATTTCCGATCCGCATTTGGTGCTTTTCTGCAATAAAATATCGTTCTCTGCCAATATTTTCAGAATTTTGGATTAATTAAAACGTCGTTAATCGATTTACAATTACCATCAAATTTAATTTTACTATGCTTCACTAATAATCTTCATGCACAGACTCTAGCAAATTTATGGTGGTGTTATCGATGTGATTTATTTATAAATGGTTTTATATAAATCATCTTCTTATTTACTGAAATTCAAAGTTGATTTAAACAATAATTTTATTTAAATTACATAAAGTAATATTACAATCATCACAAGTGACATCTATTCACCTTTTTTCACCTATTTTGGGAATTTGTCACTTTTTCACCTTTTGCAATTAATAAAGTTGAATCATATTAAAAATTATTGACATTGGAATTATAAGATAATTCAAAGTAATCTTTTCAAATTCCTTGAAATTCCTTAAAATCACTTAAAATTTCTTGAAATCTTTGAAATTCAGTGAAATTTCTTCAACATGATCTTCTGCATTCTTTTGAAATCTTTTATATTTCTTTCACCTATTTCTCGCCTATTTAAAGTTAAAAAAAAATCACTTTTTTTAACAACAATAGCTACTGTGATGGCTGATATTAGTGCAATATTAACTCTTGTATAAACTTCCTTCTTCTCCTATATTTCATGAGCAAATTCCCAACTAAATCCAAGGACTAAGGGTTGAACTAATTTACAAGTGTCATGAGCAGACGCCAAATTAAGACCACCTTTGCTCACACACCCCTTTAACGCTGCCATTAGCCCACGCGAAACATATCCTGATCCTGATTCTGCAACGTAATCGAAATCCTTTGATCACCTAGTCTAATTAATTTTGAATTGATTTCAAACATTAGGGATGGGAATCATGTTGACTCATGTGAAATTTTCAATTATGCATACGGTTTGAATTATTGCTTTTATTTTACATTTTGTTCCTATACAGTTATTAATTTTAATCTATGGGAAATTATGCAATAAGGCTTCTTTCTTTTTTTATCATGCTGGTTCTCTCATTTACGCAAGTTACACGGGATTATATTTAACAATTCAACGGTTGAATTCATAATTGTGCTTGAATCGTTATTTTTTAACGAGGTTACATTCGTATCTGCAATGAAAAAGAATTTGGTTTTGTTTAGTATTTTACGAGGTACATGGAAATATACAGTTATGTTAACAATTTTTATGGAAATGAAAATTCGAAATGGCCTTTTTAAATTAGCTCATTTCGTACACTCGTATTTCACATAAAGAGTAATTCAATAAAAAGTGTAATGAAAAATTGAATACTCAGAAAATATTTAATTTAACGTTAATGGAATTATACTAGAGTCCGTGTTGGGTTCTAAATAAATAGAACAACCCTACTGAGACCCTAATAGCACCCGAATAGCACATTACTTGGAATATAGCGTGCTTTTTTATATTGCAGTTCTTTAATATCTCTAAGGAAAAAACACCCTCCACTCTGCGTATATGAAACTCTCAATGCTTTCTTTTACAATACAAAAGCGGGAAGATTGCTTTGAATAATCAATCAAAAAACCTAATCTTCTTTCACATTTATTCAAAACACTAACTTGACAGCTTATTTTTTCCTTTTTTTAATATAACAAAGTCAAGACTGTGTGAAAGAAGGAATCGTGAATTAAAAGAAAAGTCGTGACAATTTTCTTGCGTTCCAAGGGGACGTGTGTAGAATATTCGTGGGCTTAAAAGTCAACACCATGGCGTGGTTGGTATCGCGAATAATTTACGAGCAAACTGAATTTTCAGAACAGCTCGAAAAAATAGAATTATTATAAATTTGATTTTTAACAATTTATTTATCACCCTGAATTCTTTTTTAATTCTTCTAAATTCGGACAAAATTTTCTTAAATTCCTCTTCAATTCTCTCCAATTCACAGGGCGTCCAGCGTGTGGGAAAAGCGGGAATTGTACGGGAATTTTAGTGGTGCGGGAAATATACGGAATTTTTTATATGATGCGGGAATTTTTCATTTCCCTTGACTGATTTAATTATGTAGACAGGAGCTTTTTTATATTTATTAATTTTAAAATATTGCGCGCACTAGAGAATTTGTAAAATTTTTATTTTTAGACTTTAATTTTAGAATTTTATTATGTGTATATTTTATGTTTATAAGAAATAAGGAAGATATCATAGAGCAATTTTTTGGTCCGATATAATATGCACGGGAATTTTGAAAATGTCTGCGGGAAATGTACGGGAATTTTATCACATGTCTTCACTGGAGACCCTGATTCACCTAGAATTATTTTGAATTGACCTTCAATTTTGTTGAATTCACCTCCCTTTTATTTCTTTTTAATTCTTTGGAATTGGTTTTTTTGCTTTCAGTCAAATATTTTCGTGCCACTGCAATTTTTGAAAAGTGTTTGCGAAGAATCATTTATATTTGGGTGTATTTTTCCTTACTTTATTTATTTTATATGATTTTAAGCTCCATGAAAATAAAAAGGAGGTTGCAAGATAAGCAAGAGGTCAGTTCGTATCGAGAAAGGAATGTTGAGCCAAGGCTGTATCGCAAAGACTAGGGGAGGATCGTTAAACCTCTCGTATTTCTCTCTTCCATTACTTTTTTCCTCGTTTTTCATCGACATTGTGTGCCGCTCACCGCTTCCGCAAATAACGCATCATCAGCTCTCTTCTCTTTCCTTCTTTTATTCCTCTCCACCCCTTCAACCTTTCACCCACAATACTTTACTTTTCTCCACCTAGAGGCCTCAAGCCGCCATATTTACTCAGAAAATATGCTTACATAGATTCTCAAAACTTGTTTTCTCATCCCTTCGTATTTTAATGTATTTTTTCTATCCTTAGAATACACTCATCAGAGCTTAAGAAATCCATATGAATTTCTTGAAACCCGGGAAGAAATGGTGCAACGGGCCCAAGTCGGGTTTTAACTAGTTTGCCGCACTTTTATTAGAGCTCTAGCTGGAAAATATATTTAGCGCCTAATTACTTCGTCACGCTGATCTATTAGAGTGCTAGCTGGGCAGTCTAAGCAGGCAGGAGGGCAGCCATATTTATGCCCCATTAGGGCGCTATCTAGAAGGCCCCAATAGTAAATAGGACCCTCTAATATATAATAATCAGTACCACAATTATTTTTCGATTAGAAAATCATCAAGCAGTTCAGTCCTTAAATACCCATGTCTTATTCATCAGAAAGAGAAATCGAATACTATCGAAGTTATGATTCATCCCATTTAGATTCATTTAGCTTCACCCCAATTAAACGAAGTTTTTACTAACCCAGGATTAATTTATTAGCTCATGGATCCTCATTTTCTGCCTTTAAAGTCAGGGTGACAAAGAAATCATTCAATAGAAATTTTCATATACTTTCGACGATGAATCTTACACGAAAGAGCTAAAATCATAATGAAAGCTCTAGAGCTTTTAATTGCTTTCATCTTCTGCTCTCGCTGTTTGAAAGTTTGTCTCCTCCAATTGGGGAAAGAGCTTTTTAAAATTTCTGTTTCGACTTTCTTTTAAAGAATTTTTCCAATTTTACTGAATTCGTTAGTTATAGAGGCTTTTTATAAAATTTCAATGAACTTTCTTCTAATATCTTGATTTCTAAGCGGCTTTCTTTTTCATCTTTTATTCATAGAAAAAAGAAGTTGAATTAATTGAAAATATTCTGAGCGGATAGGAAAATTAAATGAATCTGGACTGTTCTTATAGTTCCGCTTATTGTATGGTTTATTAATGTGTAAAGGAATACAACTTTTTAACTGTTAACAATAAGCAGCTTAGAAAAGTTTTTTCAGTAATAATAGATGCACTTTTAACGTCACTTCTAAAGGCTATTATTTTATTATAATCGAGGGAAAATGGGTCTCAACAGAGGAATTTTATTGCAATCGAATCGGGGAACTCTGGCACGAGTAGTCCGATGAAATTTTAATCCAATTATGTTGCCATCGTCTCGCTAAAATCAATAATCGTCTGTATCACAGAGCAAGCATTAATGGTATATGTATAACTATGAAAATCAATAAATTGCAGTTAGCGTCTTCTGAAATCCGTTCTGTTTATGTTGTATCATAATTGACAAGATTCGAGTAATCATGTGGTTACGATGTCATATCCATTTCGAATTTCTCGATTAATAAAAATCACTAGTCAAAATAGGCGAATTGACCCCAGGTAGGTTTCTGGTAAGAAATTAATCGATTATTGGTAATTTAACATACTGGATATTGAAAAATAAGAAGTTCGAAGTTCATTATGTGAAAAATTTAAATCTATCTGATTAAGATTGTTCATGTCTCGAAACACTCATACATCTCAAGATAGATTTCAAGCACCCTCTTTTTTAAGGTCAAGCAAACTTTTAAACGTTTTTAAGAGCTGCAGAAGTTGGCTTGTTAGTAGCCTAGAAAGTTTTATTCTCGTCGTCAGGATAGACGTCATTACAGTTTCATTGGCTCCTTTCTCTAGCTTGCAGTTTCCTCCCTAAAAATAAAAAAAAAAATTGTACCGTCAGTTATTACACTTATCTCTAGAAAAAAGTGACGACTCTACTAAAACTCGTAATACAATTTTTCAATCGCGAAATATACAGTAAAAACTAGACATCCTTTTAGAACTAAATTTTAAGTGATTTTTAGGAATTGCAAGGGATTTTTAGACATTTTAATCGCTCGAAATTCTTTGAAATCATTAAAAATATCTCATTTTAATATTTCATGATAAAAGAATTCCGACAAAAGGATTTAGATAAGTTAAAATATATCTGCGTTCTGGGAGAAAAACAGAAATTGAATATTAAAAAGTAGAGAATAACGTTCTCCTTTCTTTCCTTTTTTGTTCGGCTTCACTCTGTGAATGAAGAATGATGCAAGAAGTTAGACGCTCTCGATGATATATTCTTGCAAAAGTTGTGCGACGAACAAACAAATGGCCAGGACGGAAAAAAATAAAGAGAAGGAAAGAATGGGAGAGAGATTGGTAGACATCCCAGCGGAAGCTGTACATCAACTATGTAGGTGTTCTGATCTCTTTGCAACCGTTTCTAAGAAAATTTCTCGAGGTGGATTTATCTGAACGTTTCAAAATGAAATGAAATGCTTCTTTAAAATCTATTGAATCTCCGAAATCTGGTAATGAACTACAATTTCACTTGAACTAATAATACAAGTAATTTATTAAGGTTCCATAGGTAGACCCATTCAGTTTCGAAAGAAGCGTTTTATTCTTCTCGAAGAATTTTGTTATCGTGTATTTCTTATCAAGAAAAAAAATCAACGTGGAGGAAAAATGAGGGAAGCGAAAGCGAAGGAGAGAGGACGTTTAGTGTCTTTATAGTTCATCCTTTGTATCCTACTCGTTTTCTTCCTGCTCCACCCACACCACGAACCTTAATGTATCGACAGGGGTGGTTTTACGTGATACTTTAGGAGTAGTGCTTTTCTCTCAGATACTCTGCCATCCTTGTTTACGGGGTACCTCGCATCTCCCCTTTTCCCATAATCCACAAATTCCAAAGAATTTATGCGTCTCCTCGGCGTTTTTGCCTTCTTTTTTTTTGGAATCGGCTTTTCCCTTTTTCTTTAATCTTTATACCTTCTTTTTATCCATTTGAAAAAAAGCTCAGCATGTTTGGAAATGAATAGATGCGATTTTCAGTTTTTGCGATCGACGTTCGTCGAATATTGTGAACGTGACGCGATTTCAATAATCCAAATCCGAGACTTGGCCAAAGGCGAGAAGAGAAGTTCGCTTCGGCTTCTCACCGGAAGCGACCATTCAAATATTCATCATTCTGGCATATTTAAGCAGGGATCGGCAGGGTTTTCAAAAGAGGAACGCTGCCCATACCCACTTTCTACGCTCACTGAAACCCACGTTGCGAGACTTGGCAAACGTCCCTGAAATACCCTTAGGACCGCGAACACAAAGGGAAACCTTTGTGCTCGCAGGTTGCCTCATGTCGAACTTTATAATTCACCCTCTCATTGCCCTCGACGCTACTTTCGAACTTGCGATCTCAGCAAAAGTGCATTTTCGATTCCAGTGAGCTTTTGCAAAACATTTGTTTATTTTATATCCTGTTAAAAGTTCACATTGAATCTTTGAACAACGAGTTTTCGGTGTAAAAAGCTTCTTCTGAAGCATTACCAAATTATGTGAATGGGAGGAGGAAAATATGTAGATAAGACGTTCACTCATTATAGGTTATAACCTTTTTTCATCTATTTTGGGAATTTGTCACCTTTTCACCTGTTTGCTTCCTCATAGAGGAAGCTTTGTAGTCGTTACGTTTTCCAATATTTTTAAAATGATTTAATTGAACTTTTCTCAGTTGATAAATATCTAATACAACGTTCTAATCAATTGTCCGGATGTATGTGTGTGGATGTATGGATGGATGGATGTTGCCGTCTTTTGTCGCCACTATAACTTAAAGACAGTTGTAGATAAATTGATGAAATTTGTAGGGCTTATTTGCAAACCTAGAAGATTAATGCATTTTATTGAATATTAAGGAAGTTATGTTTATTTGTAATTTTGAAAAATGTAATTTTCACCTGTAAGTCTTTAAATAACTAAAATTCAAAGCTAATGTAAGAAAGTATGTAAAAGGTTTCCTGTGTCATTTGAAATACAAATCGAATGTCACCTAGTTAAACTGATTTTCCTTAAAAGAAGATGGGAGTGAAGTCGTTTGCCATTTTCTTTCGGTAAAAGTTGCTTGAAATCTAGGGAGCGAACCTGTCCTCTTGAATGCGGCGAGAAAAAGAAAACATTGCGAATACATATAAAAATGAAGAAATGTGCCGACCGTTTTGAGAAATATTGACATTGGTGGACTGTCGCCACATATTTTCTGAGGAAGAAAACGTTGCGCATGGAAAAAGTTATAGCAACGTTTCAAGAATATTGACTTGCGTTTTCTTCTCTTTCCAGTAGCACGAGTCAACGTTCGATCGGCCAAAGTAGCAAAAGCATGCTACGTTCAAACATCTTTTATGAAAACTATATTTCAACTTCGCAAAACCATCTCGACGTTTACACACACTTTTATCGGTTATAACTTATAAGGACGGTTTACTTAAGTTCCTACCTCACTTCGTGTTCCAGATCAAACATAACTATTAACTAATTACGCTAAAAGTTTCTCGACTTATAAAACCAACTGCAAGATAGTTTAAATAATCAGATTATTTTTATTAACTTTCTTTCTTGAAAGTTTGAGTTATATTTTAGAAATTTTTAAAGGCATGTGGTAATTACGGTAAGAGCAAATTTAGTTTCGCCAACTTTACGCTCGCAATCATAAATATTTTTCGTTAAAACTTACTAGTTATTCAATGTCTAAGTAATTGTTTTTTTTTTTTTTTTTTTTTTTTTTTTTTTTTTTTTTTTTTTTTTTTTTTTTTCAAAGCAGGACTCCACCTGTGCCAGACTTTGAAAGTTTTCAAATTTCTAAAGCATCCTAAGCATCCTACTTTACAGTGGTATCAATTGAGGCAATTTCTATCCGAGCGGAGGTAAATGGCCAGGTAGTGAAAAATATTTATTATTGCAAACGTAAAGTTGGCGAAACTAAATTTGCTCTTATGGTAAGTAACGACTGCCTTTAAATTGTTTTTGAAGATTCCAGTTGGTCAGATAGAGGGTGAGAGATTGCATAAATAGAGGACGATGATTCAAGTAAGGCATGATAAGAAAGTCCTGACAAACGAGAAGAAAAGGGACATATCGAGATAAGGAAAGAGGGAGGAGAAATAACAAGAAGAGTGAGAACAAAAAAGAAAATAGAGTGGTAAGAAGAATAGGAAGGGAAACGTGGAACAGATCCGTGACTGTTAAAAGTGGATGGCGTGACGCGAAGTAGTTACACTCTGGAGCTGCAGATGGATGACGGTCTTCTAGCAAATTAGTAGAGGAAGTACATTTCTTTGCTTCTATCTTCTATCTCTACTCCTTCTCCTCCATATTATATTTTCCCCGAAGTTGTTCACATCGTCTCTATTTTGGACATTCTTAATTTTTTACATTCTTCAACACTGCTCTAAACATGCAGAAGAACTTGGGCTCTAAAGAATTAATCTAGATGTTGGTCCCATTTTGGGAATTTGTCACCTTTGTCAAGAAATATCCAGGAATTTTAAGAGATTTCGAAGGTTGTCGTGAATTTTTCAAGGATTTCAAGAGGTTTCTATGAATTATAGAGATTTTTAAACTTTAAGTGATTTTAAAGTTTGTCGTGGAATTTTAAAGGATTTTAACAGATTTTTATATTTTTAAAAGATTCCGTAGAATTTTACGGGATTTCAAAAGATTTGATTGAGTTTCAAAAGATTATGCGAGATTTTTGAAAAATTTCAATAGCATCATTATTGAAACTTATTCGCATTTTTAATAATTTTCTGTCAGGGATATTTGTCTGAAAGTCAGGAAAAAGTCAGGGAAATGTCAGGGAAATTAAAAGATTGAATCTTGTGGCCACACTGGTATAGTAAAATTACATTACACTTTGGTAATAGATTTCCACTACATTGATTGTGAAATTACAACAGAAATTTTCAACAGTGGCAGGAAAGGACAAAATTGTCAATTATCGCCTAAGATAAGAATAATTACAATTATTACTTTTTGTGTATGCTTATTTTTAAGTTTATTGTTTGTTTTGTTTTTGTTGTGAGTTGTGAATATTTACAAAGATATGGTTAGTTTCACATTCATCTTGATTTAAATCCGTGTTCTAAATCGGCTACTTTGCACGTTTTTTATTCAACATGGCGGGTCGTCCCATCGGCAATAAATCTACTTAGGAGCCGATCTCCTCCTAAGCCTCAGATTCGCTTGGGTACTCGTGCAATTCGAGGAGTCTATTATCCCATTCTCGTCCTGATCGGTCGATAGATCGATTTTCGCCCCTTAGAACGTGATTCCTAACCGCACAAACCACAATCGCGTGGTCTCACATGGCCGACTCTAGAGTTCAAGCAGGCGGATTCCTTACGGGGCGAGCATACCGCGATGATTCGGTATTCGCTAATTAGCATCTAGTCCCCACTCGTGGTTTCCATACTTGTTCCAAAAGCTTATCGCTACACCAACCGAATTCCTAAACTTTTCAATTTACAGATAAACCCTTTAATTCGCTTTAAATAATTCTACCAAATTGCAATACTCAGGCCTTACAGACCGGTCCCTATATCCCCGGGTATAAATTGTCGTAATTGACCCCACACTGCAAGTAGAGTGTTATTCAGATGCTATTAGGAAAATTATTTTCTTAAAGTTATAAACTGGAGCTATTACGGCCTCAGTAGGGATGCCCTATTTACAATTGGAGTTTCCTAGATAGCGTCCGGATAAACTTAGGAAAAGGTGAATTCTCCGATTTTATTGAAACTCCGTACACTTATGTATTTTGATGCACTGATTACGAATATGAAAGTGAAAATTGGCGAATAGTCGATTTTCATGGTGAATCCATGAAAAAACCATAAAATCATGGTTTTTTGCGTTTATCTCAGTCAATATGCAAAATTTTTAAAAATATTTGAAACAAAAGTTGTAGATCTCATCACAATACACATTTTTTGTTACAAGGATTTTTTTTCTACAAGTGACAGTTTTCAAGAAAATCAGTGATATATCTATTTTCATAAAAAAAAAAAACCCATAAACCATGGCTCTTCACATTGTAAAGGGAAATCATTGTAAAAGAAAATCATTGTAAACGGAATTGGTAAAGAGAAATGTTAAAGGGAAATCATGGTAAAGGGAATGGTAAAAGGAAATCATAGTAAAAGGAAAACATGGTAGAGGGAAATGGCAAGGGGAAATCATGGTAAAGGCAAATGGTAAAGAGAAACGCTAAAGGGGAATGGTAAAGGGAAAGACATGGTAAAGCAAATAGTAAAGGGAAATGGTAAAGGAAAATCATAGTAAAAGGAAAACATGGTAAAGGGAAATGGTAAAGTGAAATCATGGTAAAGGGAAATTGATGAAAATCGATGTATCACTGATTTTTTCGGATACTATCACTCGTAGAAAAAAATGCTTGGAACAAAAAATGTGCATTTCGACGAGATCTACAACTTTCGTTTTGCTATCATATTATATCATATTCGTAATCAGCACGTCAAAATACATAAGTATACGGAGTTTCAATAAATTCGGAGAATTCAACTTTCGGAAGTACACCCCTATTTTTTCCCATAGATAGGTATTTTGAGGCCTGAATACTTAAAAACTATATTTTAAAAACAAAATCGGAAGTAATTTAATTAATTCTAATGAATATTCTTTTCTTTCTGTTTCAGGTGAGTAATTTTATCGTCAAAACCTACTTCAACTTCGTGCAGATACAGTAAGAAATTCATTATTTCTCCTCTTCCATTTGACTGATTCCCAGAAAACGAAAAGAAACACAAAATTTATTAGGTTTTTCTTGTAAACTGGGTCACATGTTCACCCCACGTAACAAAAACAACCCGTCAGAATTTTTACACTTTTTTTCACATTTTTTTGTTGTCAGTGCAGTGTACCCCAATAAGAAATCCACAACGGGCGGGGTACTGCGCCCGTACTGGCGATACTGGCGCAGTACTGGCTGACATGCAGGCGCAGTATAACTGGCATATATCTGGGATGATAACAATGTTCTGCACTGGACCCCCAGTGCTGGCCCCGTACTGGTATTCGGTACTAGCACAGTACTGACAGCATTAGGCCAGAGTTCTACCAGTATAGGGCCAGCGCTTGTATGCCAGTGCTGGTTTTCCAGCACTGGTGCAGTACAATGCCTAGGTTTTATCCAGTACTATGCCCGTACTAGTCAGCCAGCTGTAGCTAGCCATTACAGGCACAGTACTGTGCCCGTTGTTAGTAATGGCCTAAGTTCAAAATCTCCACTTGGGGTACACTGATTCACTTTCCATTGAAAAAAATGCTTGATAGAGAGAAGAGTACAAATAATAATAATTGGCAGTAAAGGTTCTTCAAAAAAACTATATTTGGCACTCTACGCCTCAGTTATTAATTTCGCGTTCAACATCACAGAGTATACTCGCTCTATATAGAGCATCCTCTTGACCTTTGAAGTATGATTAAGAATGCACCTGCAGAGTCATCTAAAATTTTTAGGAAAACCGGGCTTTGCTCTACTTTACTTTAGATGTATTGCTGATAGAGCAGATGTAGGAATTTCTGTAGTTTAGCACGTCTGTGTCGAGCCTTGTATGCTAGTTTTAAAAGTTTTAACAAACTAGGCAGGTCGATCCTTTCGGGTTGGTAATCCTGTCGAGTCCCAGTTTGGGAAACTGCGAAAATATAATCTGTCAAGCGTCGATTCTGGCCGACGTCCAGCAGCTTACAGACACGAGACAAAAACTCATAAGAGCTAAACATTTTACTTGATCCATTTCAAATTTCAATCAAGACAAAAAGTCTTCAGAAATATACATACATCATAAGAAAAAAACCGGGAAAAACGTTGTCAGGGTGGCCACTTGACCGGGAATGATCGGGAATTTTATTGGCCCGGAAAAAGCCGGGAAATGAACGGAAATTTAATTAAAAGACCGAGAGTTTACTCCTAATCGCAGTAAAATTCAAGTTTTCATTCTTTTAATAATTATCTACGACCGGGAATTTGAAATCGTCCGCCGAATCGCCACCTTGGTTATTTTTTATCCTGGAAATCCGGGAATTCGCCGGGAATTTGAAAAGGAAAGTTCGCTTATATAGACACCTTGCTCATTTCTATTGCCAAAGTCTTGTAATTTTGTAACACCATAAGTGCAACTTGAAATTCGCATTCAGCTCTCTAAATATGGTCCATTACCCCGTTTACAAACTTAGACTTGAAAAGTTTCGAGTAACGCTCCCATCTCTAGTCTTGCTGTGTCCACAAACTTGTGAACAGAACCTAAACTTTGCGATTAACAATATTAGAGAGGACGTCTAGTTGGCGAGGCTGACTATCTCGAGAGACTCGGGGGGGACTGTTTTAAACTGCAACCCCAGAAATATGCTTTCAAGCTAAATATGTAGGTCAACTTTTATATTGTATGATGCAACTGCTCGAGAAAAGAAAAAAGCGGAGAAAACATGTCGTAATAATATTAAAGACATTTAAAATTCTTATATGAAAGTTCCGGTTGTATGCATAATAACAATTGCATTATGTAAAATTCGCCATCTAAATTAAGAAATTACATAGTGGCAATATTTTTAAATTTTGCAAATGAGTTCAACTTGAAATGTTTCAAGATCGCGATATATATGGGCATGCAAAACCCACCACTTTTGACCCCGACCCCTTTCGATTGGGCTGAAACTTTTTTTTATCTTTTTCTACCCTATCGAAAGCATTTTTCACAATTTTTTCAAATTTTATTTACCTAACTCAAAAAAAGTTATGGGTTTTTCAAAAAAATGGCTTTTTATCAAATAGCCGTAACTTTTTCAAAAATTGACTTATCGGGACGTTTTTTTTTTTCTCAAAATTGTTGTTTTTAAATGCACTTTTCAGAAAAAAAAATTATAAAAATTATACATATCCATCTTCAACGTTTTTTTTTTTTTTTTTTTTAAAATTTTCAGAAAAAACGGAAATTTCGTGATGATTGTCATGTCTAATTTTTACTCTTTTTTTTTTTTATAAGAAACTTTGACATTTTCCGCAAATTCTCTGAAACTGATATCACCAACGTAATCTTTTTCTTGATTTCAAATATCATTCATCAGTAATAATTAATTACAATTATTAATTATTATTACAGCAATTATTAATAAGAAAAAAAAAAATTCAAAAACCAAAGGAAACGAAGCAACTTCAATGTGAACGGACGGACAAAATACATTACGAGTAGGAAGCCAACGTACTTTATTATAGTTAATTAATTTGAGTAGATTGGAATGATACTTTTAAGTTTAATGAATCGTAATAATTTGGAACGAAATCTGCGATTATAAGGGGGGTGATGTTGGTTCATAAATTGCACCACGTGCCGCAAAAATCTCCAATATAGTGCAAAGCGAGAGACAGCAATTACTCGGTTTGATTAGGCGAGGTGAACCGGATATTGGACATATTAAATGTATTACACGGTCCGACTTTTCATGTATCCCGAATCTCGTATTCCGAGCCAGGACAGGGCCATGTTACGATCTCGTTACGCGTTTCAAAGCTTACAGCCCTGATGTTATCACCGGGATTACCTTGTCCCCTCTCGTTTTCGTTATCGCACTACGACCAAAGATCAAATTGCAAGCTCCCATAAACTCACTCTTTCTAGAGTTACCTTAACCCTTTCATACCAATTTTTAACTTTTTCTGACAAATTAGTTTACTGCAGCTCGCATTTATCACCTCTTCCACTCTTCACATTTTCACAATTTCAATAAAAAAAATTGTTCAACTTTGCACGCCTAGCTTGAACCAGCGTTGAGTAAAATCAAATTCGATTAGCGTTTAAAGAATAAAAACAAAAGAGAGAAGGATTTTATCGTGATTAAGGAAAAATTCTATTCGAATGACATCGCGTTCGATTTTTTTATTTATTCCTTATTCCTGCATTCGTTATTCATTTATTCATTATTCGCAAACCTGATACGATTAATGATTAACGAACAACGAATGAAAAAATGGCCGTGTATATTTTTTTCAGCGCTAAATATTTTGCAACTGAGTTTGGCATTGTGAAATCTTAACCCTCCGCCGTCCACGTGGGTCGTTTGTGACCCGGGCGATTTTTCGAAGTCGAATTTTATTGAGAAGAAAGAGGCGTGAAACGTCATTTCAAAAAATTTTTGAATACTCAAAAACAATTGAATGATAAAGTAGAGGATCTGAATAATAACTTAAAATATTCAAATTATTTTTTTATCGCAAACTGTATTGGCGGAGGAGGGGGACACAGATGACCCACGTGGACGGCGGAGGTAGTAAAAATAGCGTGGACGGCGGAGGGTTAACATCTACTCATAAAATCGATTGAAAAATTTTATTAATTGAAAAAACTATGCGCCTTTTTTTTGTACAAGAAATACGCAATTGCAAAATGTTTTTTTTTCTTTCATTCATAGTATGTATTATAATGATGTCAAACCAAATTAAACAACTTCTTGTTATAATTTATTATTTAAATAATGCCAAACTCTGGCTTGAACTAATAAGTTTGATATTACATTCTCATCAGAGAATGTATTATATTTATGTAAAATTTGATCCCTCCCTTTTTTTTGTCAAATGTCCACGTTTTGTGACCCCCTAAACCCGAAAAACATGCTTTTACGAATGTATGTGTGTAAGTTTTTAGTTTGTGAGTACGATAACTTTTGAAAGAATTGGCCGATTGGATTGGCCTTTGGTATACTCGTTTAGTGTCCAAAAATGAAGGTCAAGTTCGTTTGACAGTCATTTTGGATGAAGATTAAAAAATTTGGAGCATTTTGAAAATTTTTTAAATCAATTTTTTTTTTAATTTACAAATTCTATGTACGGATGTTAGTAGTACTCAAAAAGTCGAAAAATTTATCCTTATGACTTTTTTCGATAAAAAAAATTGTCAGACATAACATTTCGAAAATTTAAAAAATAAACGAAAATTAAAATTTAAAGCCAAATAACGCACGATATGAAAAAAAGTCAAGAGATGAAAAATGTTGCTTTTTGAACACCCTACATAATTGGCATAACTTTTTGAATTTTTTGGAAAAATCGAAATTTCAAATTTTGAGCCAAATAACACGAGATACAGAGAAACGATACCAAACATAATTATTGGTCTTAAAAAGATATACAAATTCTCCCTTGACCATTTATTGATAGGATAAGTAGTTTTCGTTTTAATCGTGAAAAATATTGTTAAATAGAGCCGAGCACGGAGCGCGAGATTTGAATGAGGTTTAAATCAAATATCGAGCGCGAAACGCGAGTGCCCTGATGAGAATGTGTTCCTTAAGGTCGATAGAACCTTAATTAAATTAGTGCTGCCTTACGCTAAGCGCGACATGTAATGAGAATGTGTTTCACCGATTTTTTAGTGATAAAATTAATTCTTGCGAGATACTTTTGGGGTAAGCAATAAAATTATTCCGGCGATTCAAGTGAGTTGAGACGTAAACAAAACTTCAGCGATCATACAGACCCATGCATGTAAATTTAGGGTAATTACCCTAAGCTTTATGGCTTTAAAAGCACATAACCCAAAGTTTGGAGTAAGTACAGTGACATTAATAAGTTCCTTACACACATTTACTTCGTTTGATTAGCATTAGAAGTAACTTTAATGCTTTTAAGGCGAAACTGCAAACGTCTCATGCTGTTGACGCATTTTTAATAACGTTTTAAAATAAATTCTTGAATTCGTAATTCGTAAATTACGAGAGATTCTTACAAGAGATTCTTTAAAGACTCTTCAAAATCTCTTTAAATTCTTTAATTTAAATCACTAGAAATGCTTTAAAATCTTTAAAAATGTCTTGAAATCTTATGAAATCTCTTGAAATCCCTTCAAATCATTTATAAGATCCTTAACTTTCTTGAAATTCCCTAAAATTACATACAGCCTCTTGAAATCCTTTAACTTCTCTTTAAAATCTCATAAAACTCCTCACAGTTCCTTAAAATTACCTGAAATCGCCTAAAATTCTTAAATTCTTGAATTCGTGATAAACAAAAGTCAAATTAGTCAAAAAAAAAAGAGACTGTGTAACTTTTTAAAAGACTTTTTAGTGTAGAGTAGATATGTGTAAAGTTGACAAAATGGCCAGGAAATGTAAAGCCTATCTAGAAACGGGAACGACGCTATTAGGCTGAGTTACGTTTTAACGTTAATGTAACAACCGGGTGGCAACGATAGCCAGCAGTGAACGACATCCTTTCGACTTGTCTCGTTAATCTTCGGGCAATCTTAATCTCGGGTTAAATGCGAAACCGATATTATGCAAACAACCAGTAAATTTAACCTTAGTTAGTCCCTTCATTCAAGCTTGTTACGCTCTTGAAATAGGTTCTTCATTTCGTGTAGAATTTTATCACGATTTTTTAGATTTTTTTTCCTTAATGCAAATTAGCTTCATTGTGTATAGGGGGCATTCCATGCGAAACCGACCACTTTTGATCACGACCCCTTTCGATTTGGCTGAAACTTTTTTTTATCTTTTTCTACCCTGTCGAAAACATTTTTCAGAATTTTTTCAAATTTTTTTACCTAACCCCAAAAAAGTTATGGGTTTTGATTTATTTTTATTTATCTCAAGGTAAAGTGTCAACAATAATTTTGGTTCAACATTTATATTATACAAAAAATTCGCCTCACTAGTTTCGAGCTTTGATAGTCAGTATGGTAGCAGGAATCGATCTGCACAAACTTACGTGACTTGAATTACTGACAGGTGATGTGGTTCCGAGAGAACGGTTAACCACTGTGGGAAACTTGATGACTAGATAATCGAAAATCAAAACTGCAAATAGCTTGATTGTTTCACAACGAAACTCAATTTTTTGCTCATTTTTCTTCAATACAAATATTATTTAATTCTTTATTCTAGAACTTGATTAAGGATTCTAGAATTTTCACTAAAAAATATCTTCTTTATTTCTTATATTCTTGTCCGCTTTTGCAGTTTCTACTTTCATGAATACATATTTATTACATATACTAGCAAACCAACACGCGCGCTACGCGCATGATTATTTATTTCGTAGAGTTTCGAGGAATTTTAAGGGATTTTAAAATATTTTAAATGATGGAATTTCTAAGAATTTTAAGAGAATTTAAGAAATTTTTGTGATTTTTAAAAGATTTTGTGAAATTTTAAAGGATATAAAGGGATTTTATATGTTATTATAGTATTTTAAGGAATGTCAAGAAATTTAAGAAATTTTCACGAGATTTAACGGATTTTAAGAGATTCATGATTTTAATTGTTTTTGTGGATTTTTAAGGGATTTCAAGAGGTTTCCGCGAGTTTTAAGAAATCTTAACGAATTTTAATAAGAGATGTCGAAGGTTTTCGTGAAAATTTTTTACGCCATGAGTTTGTCTTTCTTCTTTCAACTTCAAGTCATTCAAAAGCCAATCAGGTTTGCAACAACAATGCATGCGCGATTTTCGAGCCATTTCGTTACACCACTTTTTTAAGATAGGATTAATAAAATTTCTTATTATTCAAAGAAAGCAACAATATTGTGAGTTTGTTAATTACCATACACGAAAGACAGCTAAATCAGGACTGACATTTACGTATATGAAATCCTCGGAAAAAGTAACGAAGACCGGAATTTGCACTTAAGCCCTCCTACAATAATATTTTCTGTTTACAACGTGTGTCATAAAATGAGGGTTGGTATTTAATTGAAAAGTTAACAAGGCAGCAGAAAAACAGGAATAACAACAGAAGAAGGGGTAAACAGACAGACAGAAAAAAGTGAAACCTTTTAGCAGTAATTGGTCGATAAAGAACGGACTCAGGAAAATATTTGCACGGTATTTCCAAAATTAAGAAGATACTATAGATATCAAATTATCCACATATTCTACATAATTCTGACAAACTGTGTAGTCCCTCATAGACTTTTAAATTCCTCGAATTTGTGACGAATAAAATTACACTTTATGAAATAAAATTCATTCTGCATTTCTCAACGTTTCCGAGTTTCACATTCAAAATAGTTTCACTTGGTGAATATTGTGTAGTACGTCAAAGCTCTTTGAAGGAATTTGGAAAATATTGCTTTTTTGGTGAAATTTGGAACCATTTCGAAACGAAATTTCTACTTGGGTTAACTTCACATCAGTTTAATCCATTTCACTTTAATTAATATCAACTTCTCATGGAACTAAGAGGAGAGAAGGATGAAGTTTAGACACTTCCTTCCTTATGCCTTAAAGTGCAAGGTAACTGATGGCACTTTAAGGATGTCTTTCGTGTCCTAGAAATTCAAGACACCTTTTGGATCTTCCTTGAAAATAGTCACTCATGTAGATTAACATGCTACACAAGTATCTGCACTCTGTTAATTAATAACGATGAGCATGAGGGGCTAAATGATTCATTACAGTTTTCTCGGAGTTGAGGATGAATTATTCGCTTTCGCTCTTTGTCGAGGAATGTCCACGCAATAATTTGCTAGCAGTACATGTGAATGTTTTAGTATTATTTATTCACTGCTTCTACTTCTACGTTGATAAATCTCCTTTCACTACATTATTTCCATCTCGCTGTATTTATTACAGCGACAAAGTCATGTTCTTTATTCTTAGTCCTTCATTCAGTAGACATTTATTTGATATCTTCCGACTTTAATCATTTCGTGTCGTCAGTGTGGAGAGCATAATTTTGTATTTCGATTATAAAATTGTATGTTAATGCAAATGATTACAAATGATTGCAAGTAAATTAGCTGCATTAAATTAACAAAAGTATTTTATGACCAATACTAAGTACGGGTAGAAATTGTATTAGGGCCCAAGTTGGGTTCTAACTAGTTTGCACCACTTTTATTAGGGCTATAGTTAAAAAATCTATTTAGCGCCTAATTTTTTTGTCACGCTGATCTATTAGAGTATTAGCTGGGTATAGTCTGAGCAGGCCCTCAAAGGGCAGCCATAATAATGTCGTAGTGTTTATTATTTATTAATATATTATGAAATGTAAGTCTTAACTAACTTTGAGGTAGAATTCAGCCTAGAACTTTAAGAAAATAGTTTCTCTAATAGCACCCGAATAGCACCCTACTTGCAGTGGGGTTAATTGGGGTAATTTCTACCCGGGAGATCTTATCAAATTCCATGAAATCCCTTAAAATTTTACGACAACCTTCGAAATCCTTTTAAATTCTACAAAATCTTTTAAAAATCATATATGTATAGAAATTCTTTTGAAATCTCTCAATAAAATTACCTGGCAAACTTTAAACACTAGAAATCGCCTAAAATTCGTTGGAATCTCTTGAAGTTCTTAGAAACCTCTTAATATTCCTCGAAATTTCAAATCATTTAAAATCCCTTAAAATTCCTTAGCTTTAAAAAATCTCTTAAAATTTCATGTACTCCGTTAAAATTTCGCGAAATATCCTGACATACCTTAAAATTCTACGAAATCTTTAAAAAATCCTTAGAATATCGTAAAAATCACTTGAAAATTGTCAAAATTCCTTAAAATTCCCAGAAACGTCTTGAAATTCCTCTTTAAAAAAAGTGATGTCACGAAATGTCCCTAAAATCTTGCATACATTGTTGTTTCAAACCTGCTCTCTAAATTTGAATCAGCATAATTTCATTGGTTTTTAAATGACTTGAAGTTGTAAGAAGAAAAATAAATAACCGCGCCCGTGTTGGTTTGCTAGTAAAAGATAAAAATTCCGGAGTGAAAAAGGTTTGAAGGAGTGTCATAAAATGCAGATCTGCTGTGGATGGAACATTTTTTGAAAGTCGTTTCTCGCTCGAGAAGGGAATATTGGTTGAAATTTTTAAAGAAAGACAAGAAGGTAAACACTGGGAACAAAAGCCGAGACAGGAGCGATAGGGACTTATAAAATGCACTATGTAGCACGTTGTCGCTCAATAATTCAGTATCCTTGGTAGCCCTCTGGCACGCCCGACGATTCCAATGGGATTCTGTCGATTCTTTGGTATACATATACATATATTTTACTTGCTCGATTATTATTGCACTATTCGCGAGTAATTTTGGGTGCATTGCTCCGAGGTAAAATTGGTTCTTCTTCTTTTCGTTATTGTCAAGGGATTGACAACTCGTGATTTCAGGTGTAGGTATACTTGTAATGCAATCTCCTGATGTCTCCTAAAATATCTGAAGTCACTTAAAATTACTAGAAGTCATTTGAATTCTTGTGTAAGAGAATAAAAAGTACATGAAGACACATGAAGGCACATGAAGTACTTGAAGTTACTTGAAAACACTTGAAATCACTGGAATTGTCTTGAAATCTCCTGAAATCAACGAAATTTTCAGAAGTCAGTGGAATCTTCTTAAACATGTATGTAACTAAAATACATGAATTTATTCTAAGCCTTCCTTTTTTCCATGAACCGTATAAATTAGAGGTTTTTTTTTTACCTGGAAGTAGGCAATTTTTTCCGACATAAAAAAAAGATAAATTTCAATTTTTTATTGTCACTATTTTTTATAAGATTGAAGGATAGTGAGACAGGCGCCCATAGGAATAATTTAGCATCCGTCTTTTCAACGGCAACTGCTGATACAAACATTGCATTATTCATGCCTGGTCTCGCTTAGCTTGGTAAGCTAAGCTCCAGCTAAGGCCTCGTCCGAGGCTGCATAATTAACGCGCTTAACTTACCCGTGGTTGGCCGCGAACGGCTGCAGCCAGAAAACTCAGACAGCGAATACGCGTTAATTCTTGGTAGACTGCGGTAAGCTTATGACGAATTATGAATGATAAAAGGTTCGCATGTTATAGATATTTTTCAAAAAGACAATCCAAGAAGCATGAAAACAAACAAGGAACCTCCTAAAATCTAAATTTTAAGAAGATTTCAAGATATTTTTAATGGTTTTAAAGAATTTCAAGGGATTTAAAGAGACTTTAAAGGATTTTACGTTATTTTACGTGATTTAAGGATTTTCGAGGGATTTTAAACGATTAAAATCGATTTGCATAATTTTAAAGTGTTTTACAAGATTCTGAAGAGATTTCAAGTGATTTTAAGGGATTACTGAGATTTGACAGGATTTAAATTTTTTTAAGACTTCAAAAAGAATAAAAATATTTTTTCTGGATATCCAGAAAAGTCTTTTCAAATCGCATATGGATCCGCAATTATCATATAATTCCAGTGTTAATAATTTTTCATAAGATTTAACTTTATAAATTGAGAAAAGATGAAAAGGTGACAAATGTCCAAAATATGTGTAAAAAGGCGAATAGGTAACGACCTGTGATGACTGAAAACCTTATTTTCCAATCAATATATTTGTCAACGCTGAATTCAAATTATGTTCTACACATAGGTAAAAATGTGTAGTGTTCAATTTTCTGTATTAGGTATGAGAAATGACTGGGAAAAGTAAATGGACAGATATATTGTAAAGCCTAACTATAATATGTAGGTCGTAGAACTTTCTTCTATATAAATCCTGCAGAAGTTATGTTTTTTTTTCTTGTCCCCAATCTTTTTCTTGTGAGAGTAAGTTTTCCTGTCTTAAAAAAACATCGTGTTCTACGTCACGTTGGTAGAAGGCGGAACAACTTTTAACGAAAATAACACAGTCTCCGGATAACTACAGTGTACAGATCGTGCGTCTTCGTAGAGGAGGGTCGATCAGGGCCGAGGACACCCGAGCTTTCGTCTCTGGGTCAGGCCACACAGGTCAATCGCCTTCCTCGTTAATATCGTGCACAACCTTACCGACTTGGCATACACGACCCCCGCCACCCTCGTTCCATACCTACCCCATCTACTTTTGTCTCACCCCCTGCCTCTTCTGTACTTTCTTTCGTATATCAATTAGCCCACTGAAGTTTCGACTCTGCTGCCTTCGTCGTGATTAGTGATACTCAAGAATCCTGAAGAGAACTTTCTTCAGCTACTTCTCTATTCGCGGTGTTTTTCTTTCGCCTTTCTTCACTTCGAGAAATTATAATTGGAAAGGAGAGTACCTCCATCTCGGGAAATAATTATACTTTGAAAATTGAAACCCCATACTGCGTAAGAGACTTTCTTAATTACGAGATAATTCCCATCTTTGAGGTGCAATGAACTTTGGCTGCAGAAGAGAATTATTTTTAATAAGTGGGGTTTCGCCCTTACAACTCAAAATAAGTGCATTCTGAAAAAAAATACTGCTGAATCAAAGAAATATTTCTATTTACAGTAGCTTTCTCATTTGGCAAGGGGTTACTTACAAGATTGCAAAATACCTAAGTGGAAATTTACAACTGGCGCGGTACTGCGCCCGTACTGGCGATAATGGCGCAGTACTGGCTGCCATGCGGGCGCAGTACTGGCATATATCTGGGATGATAACGATGTTCAGCACTGGACCCC
>JAUESH010000024.1:4261689-4281868 GCA_032275165.1 Synergus magnus | reverse complement strand
CTGGTCAGCCAGCTGTAGCTAGCCATTACAGGCGCAGTACTGCGCCCGTTGTTAGTAATGGCCTAAGTCCGAAATTTTCACTTGGGTATTACACGAATATAAATACAAATCAAATGCAATACAAATTCCTGGCGATTTATATTGCATTTACTCAATATTCGATCATGATCATGAAATTCCGTGGAGTTTAGGAGAGACGTGTCACGTCTCGTTACAAAAATTAATTGATAATTAAATATGAATTAACTATACGTAACCATTAAATAATTTTTAGTACAGTTATGCCTTTTCCCCTTTATTTACTTTATTAGCACAATCAAGCCCGAATTTAAAATCCCATAAAATCCCTTAAAATCTCTAAAAATTCTGTAAAACCTTTTAAAATGCCATGCAATCCTTTAAAAATCCACAAAATCTTCTAAAAATCTCAATATTCGTAGAAACCTCTTGAAATCCTTTAAAATTAGCTGAAATAATAATAATAATAATAATAATAATAAAACAATAATACTTTATTGAGGAAGAAAATCTCTTGAAATTCTTTAAACCTACACGACAATATTTAAAATCCCATAAAATCCCTTAAAAATTCTTTAAATTCCATGTAATCCTTTAAATTAAACTTGTACGACGATAAACTGTCACAGTAACAAAAAAAATCATGAAACAAAAATATGCGATTAATACCTAAGTGAGCAGAAACACAGGAACTTCAATGTGGACAGACAAACCATCGTACTTTATTATTGCTAATTTATCTGTCAATCAGTGTGAAGTCATTTAACGTGAAGTTACACAATTCACAATCCCTTATCGAATGAATAGAAACATTTTTTGCCATAAAACTCGATAAAATAGAAAAGTCTGTAAAGTTATCTCAGGTTGGGTCAAGTAAGAGAGAAAGCACTTTCCAGTTCCCTTCGCAATGGGACTACCGGAATTGACTGGGGGATAACGAAATTTGATTCAACCTACCACTGTCGAAATAGTGTTCGAGCAGATAAAGAAAATGGGGAGAGAAACCGCGCTAGGAAGGGAAAAGGATTTGAGATTCAGGATAAGAAAAAGGGAAATGAAGAAGAAAAAGTAAAGGAGAGGAGGATAACAAAGACAGAATAGAGGTGAATGGAAGAGGAAGTGGAAAGGAAAAAAAGAAAATGGATTCAAGATCCTTTCGTTTTCAAATCACGTCCTCCACTTCTTCGTCCGAGGACCGGGACGATCTGTTCTTATTACGTTGCATGATGGGAAATCGGCTGTGTAGCCCGCACGACTCGCAAAAAGATTTGCGAAGCGTTTCACGTGATTCGTTTTAGAGATTTTGTCCATTGGAGACTAGGAAAATTGGTTATTTAGGCGAAAGAGGTATATCGTCTTGGAGAATATAAGTGAACAATCAGGATTGTCGAAAACTGCAATGCAGCGATTTGGGTACTCGATACTGCTTTGCGGAAATCAGTAGCACTACAATAAGAGTTTGAGAATTTTCAATTTTTCCTTCTTCATTCTCATTTTTTCTCATTTTTTTTCTTAGCAAAGAGCACCTCTTTGTTCCGCTTTCAATCCGAGTCTTTTCATCTCTAATTTTTGCTGAAACTACATTTTCTGTTAGTCTGCTATATGCGCTGTCTTTTGCTGAATATTTTGTGATTAAAATATCCTCAATTTTCTTTTGCTTTCATAGAGACTATGATGAGATCCAATATAAGTTAATTACGGTTAAAAATAGAGGGAAAAAACTCATTACTTATAGCGGGATGTGAAGTCCAATGTCTTAGTGGCGGCCAGTCCCAATGGGCTATAAATTCACTCATCCAGGATTTAAACCCATCGTCTCAGAAAAAGAAGGAAAATACATCACTGAAAGGTGTCGTAAAGTGGTTTTTTTTATTAGTCCCGAAAGGTTCGTAATTTTCTAAGTGGTTTTCAATTTCTACCCGAGAACCAATGCGTTATTGCTTTCTTGCTGGGGAAGCAGATGACAAATAGACGACCATTATTTACCAGAATTGCATTTCTTCCCTAAAAGAGAAAGTCACTAATTCCGCGGGTCACATTCTTTCCAGATTAGTTCCTGCAAAATTATTACTGCTGACTCTAGTTAAGTCTCAAAATATATAATTGTATCTCTTAAGCTCAAATTTATATAATGAAGATTTTTAATTATTTCAATATTTTTAGGAGATTTCACAAGATTTCAAGAATTATTAAATAATTTCAAAAGGGATTCTAACAGATGTAATTTGATTTTAAGGACTTCAGTGGATTTTTATAACAACTCAAAAAAGGTATCAAAAGGACTTTTCAGAGATTTCTATAGATTTCAATAGATTTAAAGACACTAAAAGATTTCATGAGATTTTGAGTTATTTCAACGAATTTCAAAAGAATTTAAAAGATTTCAATATGGATTTAAAACAATTCTCTACTTATTAAAAATATTTTTATAATACCCGGCAAAATTTGGGTGGTTCGAAAGCCTCAAGGGTGTTGAAGTCTTTTCTGAACCCACATACACACACACAAACATTCAGTTTGATATATATATATATATATATATATATATAGATGTATAATAGATGTATAATAGATGCATATGTAACCTTCTTTTACTAAAACTAGCAAACCAACACGCGTGTTACGCGCACGATTAATTATTTTACTTCTTACAACTTCAAGTCATTCAAAAGCCAGTCAGGTTTGCAACAACAATGTATACGAGATTTTCGAGACATTTCGTTACACCACTTTTTTAAGATATGATGATTATTCTACTTCTTCTTTATATATAACTCACTGATTACGATAATGAAATGGTTAATCAAGATTACTTTGAATAAGAGTGTGCAACAAGTTTATAGTTTAAGCAACAATTCTAGATAGGTAGTAATAGGGCAATGGGAGATAAGACATGTAATCATGAATTACAGTGAGAAGCAGATGGCTCGAAATTCTACAGCAGATCTTTGCAGAAGTTGTTATTAAATCCACTATCTCGACTGATAGGCAGACCAGATGGAGAAGCTCGCAAATAATAATTACAATTGCGTGTAAGCTTGTTATTAGAGGGAACAGCAACTGCTTCTGTTACTAATGATTATGTTCGTTGTTCAAGTGCCTTTGGGGTGATGGCGTCACTTAATCAGAGCCACTTCGCGAATAGGCGAATACATTAAATCTGCGTGCATCTTCATGCGCCGACGCATCAAAAACGATCGATGCATGTAGGATGATTTGTATCCAGTATCCACAGTCGATACACAGAAAAAATCGAAGGGAAAATTTGTTGTGGGTAATTTTCAAGTGGATAAAATTTAATTTTTTCGCATCGAAACAAAAGAAGGCACAATAAGTTGACATAATAACCGTACCCTATGTTCAGAGTAATATTTACCCATCTGAGAGTAATTTTTGTTGCAGGTAATATTTACCCTGAAATCGGGGTAAATATTACACTTGGTTTTTTCTGCGTATAAGAGGTCATGATTTCATGTCGCGACCTTGTTCCTCTTTAATCAGTCTGAAATTTACAGCCCTATATATCATGTTCTCTCTAGTAGTCTCCAGTATTTCTGCATTCATTTTCAAAAATAATAATAGAGTATTCCGGGTGGCCACATGTCAAGGAAGTGACTATTTATTAGTAATTATATCAGTTTGACATTATTATCAGGTATTCTTTGAGATTCTAAGGGTTGCTAAAGATTTCAAGTGAATTTGAGGAATTTGATGGAATATTAAGAAATGTTAAGGGGTTTTATGGAATTTTAAGAAATTCTTAGGGATTTTATGAAATTTCAAGGAATTTTAAGGGATTTTAGAAGGTTTCTAGGCGTTTTAGAGATTTTTATTTTTTAAATAACGACCGCACTAGTTATTGATTCACCACTCGATAGTTATAAAGCCCGGTTGACTTGTACTCTTTTCGCTCTTTGCTTAGTACAAACTTTATATCTTTACGCGTTTTTTTTCTCGCTCGCATCACGCTCGACTTCCTTTATTTCAAAACTCGCTCATTTTCGTCATTCGATAATATGACACCCTCTGAAACTTTTGACAGGAATGCTTAATTTGAATAAATCGATAACACGTAGAAGTTTAAGGGATTTCAAAAGATTACTGGGCATTTCCACCATTCAATCGAATTGCCATAAAGTAGAGGCTGCTAATAGGTAAATTCTTTTACAGCAAATCGGCACATGCCTCCATTCTCCGTTTAATTCTGATTTTGCACTTTTTATTCGCCTCGGCTTCAAGCGATAAATAACCGAAAGGAATTCGTTTTTGTCTTCCATGATTCCTGGAAAGGGCCGAATGCTCTTCGATTTCAGAGAAAAAATATTTATTCATTTGAGCATTCACGCTATTTGTAAATCAGCTCCAAACGTCGAAAGACGAGGAGAGGGCAGCGAAAGATCGGCATTCCGTTCATTTTCTCCTCCTTTGTCGTCGATTCGTTTCTTTTTTACAGGTCCAACGACCTCGTCGTCAGACAAAGATTTCCATGAAAAGTGTTCACCCTCTGTCCTATACTGAAGTTATACTTTATATATATTTTATATGGGGGGCATTCCATGCCTAGTCGACCACTTTTGACTCAGACTTTTGACTTTTTTATCATAATATATTAATAAATAATAAATACTAGGGCACAAATATGGCTGTCCTCCTAAGGACTGCTTAGACTACCCAGCTGACAGCCTAATAGATCAGCATGATAGACTAATTAGGTGCTAGATAGATTTTCTAGCTATAGCCCTAATAAAAGTGGGACACACTAGTTAGAACCCGACTTGGCCCTAGTACAATTTCGACCCGGGAAACGCAATTCCCGACAATTACTTCCTCCCTCACATTTTCAACAAACCGCGGATAGATTCAGTATAGACAGTACCACCCTCTAAAATCATTGTTCTCTCTCCATAACTAACTGGTCTACGTGTTTAATTAAAATTGGCTGTCTGGCTAAACTCTTCAATAGCCCGTCTACCCATTTTCCTTTTGTCTTCTCTTTTACTGCAACTGCCTTGTTGCATCCAGCATTTTTCTCTGTTGAGCTGAATCTTTTCAAATTCTCGGCATAAGATTAAAAAAAATTAAAAAAAAAAAAAAAAAAAAAAAAAAAAAAGGAAGGAGAAAACGGAGAGAGACAGTAAAGAGCAAAAGGGAAGAAATGTAATTAATGGAGTAATGTTAGTAACGACGCATATCGAATCAAGAAATGCTCGTGATTGATCGAAATCGATCGAAATTTGTCAAATTTCATACCTTGTTCATAGAAGGTTCATACTTTAATTCTATTCATACCTTAATTCATTTCTGCGCGAAACGTTTCGTCTAAGAAAATGATTGATCCACTCGTCAAATGTCAGTTTTTGAAAATGTCATCAACAGAGAGTGGAAAGCGAAAAAATTCCGCTGAAGGACACAAAATAGAAGTTGAATCGAACGAAATAAAGTAAATAAAAATAAATATAATGGAATAAAATATTCCAAAACTTTTTTGTTTGTCTTTTATATGAAAAGAAAAAGTCCCCCATTAGTGCCTAAATTTGAGCACTATCTAACAAGTCCCAATTGTAAATAGGGCAACCCTACTGGGGCCATAATAGCCTCAGTCTAGAACTTTAAGAAGAGTTTTCCTATAATAGCACCAGAATAGCATTCTACTTGCAGTGGGTCATTTGGGGTAATTTCTACCCGGGCAGGCACGGAAAAATATGATTAAGAATATTAAAAGTTACTAGTGAAGTCTAGACTTCCTGCTCCCGTGTTTTTATAATAACCGGAAGAAAAAGTCGTTTTCTAACACCTTTCGTGTCCTGGACAGGAAACATAAGAAGTTAAAAGGGGGTGGGAAAAGGTCATAAGGGGTTGGAAAACAACAGTTCACCATTAGGCAGCAGATATTTGAATATACCGTCTTTTGTAACATAGCTGCTCTTGTTGTTGAGGCCCGTAAAACGTAAAAAGCGATTGTGCGAGATCCGGGGTGTCTCCATACCCCAGGGCTGTTACGCCTTTATTTCTTTTGTAGGCGAAGCGCTTACGTGGCACGTAATGCATATACAGCACGTTAGAGAACCTCTTGCGCAAGTACCGGCTGGTACGAGATACAGAAATTGCTCTTTTAACTTTTTTTTTTATCTTCTTTTATATCGTGTATCTATTTTTTATTAGAGAGAGATTTTTATGGAAAGGTTGCTAATAAAAGTTACGACAGAGTCTTTATGATATTCGTTTTTTAACTAAAGTAGTTAATAATTCAAAGCACAACTTCAAACCCAACTTGTAAAACAATTAATCAACGCAAATTGACGTTTTAACTATGGTAGTGAATTCGCTCAAAATTTTTTGAAATTCCTTTTCAATTCCCTTCAATTCATCTTGAATATATTTTGAATTTTGTTGAATAACTTTGAATTTTATTGAATTCGCCTTTATTTACTTCAAGTTATTTTAGTTTCTTTAGAATTGTTTTATTTCTTTTGACTTGTTTTGAATTGGTTTAAACTCTTTTGAATTCCTTTGAATTCCTCCTGAATTCTTAACTTAAATCTTATTAACTTTGATTGGAGATCAAGGTTTTTTTTCGCCAAGCCAAATTTTTTAGTATCTCCGTTTCGTTGTTTTAAATTTGTTTCAGTCTTTTGTCACCTATTTCTCATCTATTTTCCTATCTTAAAAAAGTGGTGTAACGAAATGTCCCTAAAATCTCGCATACATTGTTTTAAATCTGCTCTCTAAATTTGAATCAGCGAAATTTCATTGGCTTTGAATGACTTGAAGTTGTAAGAAGTAAAATAAATAATCGTGCGCGTAGTGCGCGTGTTGGCTTGCTAGTTTACTTGCAAAAATCATATTTTCGACTTTTTTCTAATGACAATAAGTACTATCATAACTAACATGGTTGCATATCCTATTTTTATATTAAAATCCTATTCCATTATATCCTTTAATTATAATTTATCCTTCTTACTGTAGTCAGAAAATATTTCAGTAGTAAAATTCAATTTTAGTCAGACACAGAGTAGAACGAATGCTAATGCGCTAATATTACCAGGTTACTTTTCAAGTCTTGCTCTTAATTTTTTTAAGAAGCCCTATAAAATATTTTTAAAAAAAAAGTAAATGTCAATAAATTAATAATATAATTTTTTTCAAATAATTTAGAATATAATTTTCCTCATATACGAGTATACATATTTCTATTGACTCCTCGTAATTTGATATTACTTACTATAATATCGTTAAAATTAAATCAATATCGTTAGAATTACGTCGCGGGACGTGACATAATGTTCATTATGATATGTTAATGCACATATTCCTAAATTAAATTATCTTTATCTTTATTATCGTCGTAATTAAAGAGAAAGGTTTTCATCAAACCGAGAAGTAGAACACTTAATGAGGAAAAATTAAATCAGAAAATATCTACCTGTTAGTATTCTAATTTCTGCTCACACATAGAAATAATATGAGGAATATTTTGACAGCAGGAGGATAATATTATTCCTAAAGTAGCTAACCTGACATTTTTGCTTAATGAATATGCAGAACTTGCATGCCACCCTGTATTATTAAGGGCCTCGTGCACTATATGAATGAATATAGACTTTTCGTGACTTGCGCATATTTTTGACTCCCTCTTTTTTTTTTTCATGTAACATCCGCAATTTTTCTAGTCTATCCTTCCTTTCCTTTCCGTCCTCGACGATTTTTTCTCTTCTTTACATTGTTTTGTAAAAAAAAATTACTCGCCCTTTCTCAACGAGTGAAAGGTTCACGTTATGGCTTCCAAGAGCGCGGAATAGCATTAAATATCTCATAAACGACTAAAATTTCCTCCTTACCATAGAAAAAGCAGCTGCGAAATTCATCTCGTCAATTCACGAGACATAATTCATTGAAGTTATTGCTGTTAAAAAAGCATTTGCTTTTTTATAGTCTTCTTGAAGATGTAATATAATGTTCCTGAGATACGGATAAAATCTGAATATTCTTATAGACGGTAACTTGTTAAACCAATATTTTTTAAAGGTAATTTTAAACGATACAATTTGGAATGTTTTAATTTAATATAATGCAATTTTAAACATAAATACAGACATAGTACAGTTTGGATGTTGCAATGAATTTTACCGACGTGAAGTTGGCCCCCCAACTATGAAATATCCAAATTTTGTTTAATGGAGTCGTTTGCTGGTATTTGTTGGCCAAATTTTTACGTTTGTTGGTCAAAATTCAAAAAATATTGAATTTTTTCATTTTTAAAATTTGAGAGTTTTTATCGTTTGAAATTCTTCAAATTTATGTTGATATTGCGTAATTTTGAATTTTTTCAAATCACCTTGAATTCTTTTCGAATTCTTCTGAAGTCGCCCAAAATTTTCTTAAATTCCTCTTCAATTTTCTTCAATTTACTTTTAATTATTTTGAAACATTGGATGGAATTAGTTTTCTATTAACTGTAAAAATTGAAAACACGGAATTCCATAGTGACGGTAATCAAGCGTGTATGTTTACTCCTCTTATCTAGAAACACTTAGAGCCTCAACCGGAAATTAAACGTTTCTCATCGTACTGTCTGCTCATGCTCGATCCAGTAAGTCGAGGTAGGGGGAATATTTCGATCATTAATGGCGATTGTATACATGCAGCGCAAAATTGAATAAAAATTATCGTTCCGTGCCACCAACTTCACTTCCGATCCCGTTCACGAAAGAAAAATGTTTTATAAAAAGAGAGCGAAAAGAAACTGCTCTCGACAGAAATGAATCGACGTTTCACTCTAACATTACTTTTTTCGCCATCGGAAATGCCTGTGAGTGGCAACAAAATTAGAGTAAAGATAAAATTTCCGCGTTTATTATATAGAGATATACGTAGGTCACTCCGAAAGTTTTGTCATTAGGGATATTTTAGGTATGCCAGGTGGATTACGCACATGTATTTAAAAAATTGGATGTTTCTATGGACAACAGAATAAAGAATCAGAACGAAAAAATGTTAATTTGTTTGTTTCAGGCATCATTTAAAATTTATCAAGTATTATGATGAAAAGAAATATATCCATTTTCATTAACAAACTTGATAAATTGTAAATGATGCCTGAAACAAATAAATTAATATTTTTTCCTTCTGATTTTTGCTATCATCTGTAGAAACATCAAATTTTTTAAAAACATATGCGTAATCCACCTGGCATACTTAAAACATTCCTATTGACAAAACTTTCGGAGTCACCCTCGTATTGAGAACTGAAGGTTGAAATATTTTCGATATTTTCATTTTTAATTGTTGATATATCTTTAGAGTAAAAGTTTATTTGAAATACCAGAGATATAGAAGTGAAATATGGTAGAAACATAGAATAAAATTTATAATACATATATAGAGTTTACATCATCTGGATCGAAGATAACAACCTTTGCAAGTATTTATGGTATGTATGTGAATTCATGCAAGCGAAAAAGCGTTAAATATGGAATAGAAAAGGGGATAGTCACGACAGATTATGAAAAACGAGTTGTTCCTGACTACATGATAGATGGCACCTAAATTTAATGTATTCATCGTCAACAAATATTCATTGGGATAAGTCCTAAATTTATTCGTCTTTTCCCATTTCGTATAATTATTCACTGAAACCTTCACCACTTATCTTTAGAAAATCATAAAAAAATTCAACAAATTCTTCTCTAAAAGAAAATATTTTTAATGTAAATTTTAAAGAAACTAGCAAACCATCACGCGTACTACGCGAACGATTATTTATTTTACTTCTTTCAACTTTAAGTCATTCAAAAACCAATAAAATTTCTCTGATTCAAATTTAGAAAGCAGGTTTGCAACAACAATGTATGCGAGATTTAAGGGACATTTCGTTATACCACTTTTTAAGATAGGATTTATTAGAATTGCTATTAATAATTTTCAAAGTGTTAGAACCCGACTTGGGCCCTAGAATAACAATTTATAGCCAAGATTCCCGAAATTTTACGGGTTTTGATAAGTGAAGCTTTTCAAATTTGGCGGGCATTGTACATGAAGATGACACTCTACTCCTTGTCTCTAGAGTCTTGAGCTATTATACGCTTTGGGCAATGTTACGCAAGACGCAATTAGACAATTGCATGTCGCCCTATACAATCACGGAAACAGGGTCTATCGATGTGTTTGAATATAACACCCACTTATACGACCCAACTAACACAATTACAGTGCACCTTCCGCTGTCCGACTATTAAGGCATTATTCAAACGGCTTATGAGTTTCGGTTTGCCTCGGCTCATAAATGAGTCCATAGTCCATAGTATGAAGCTGTCCGACAGTTAGTTATTAAAATTTCATCTCATTCCAAGCTTATAGCTCAGCTTGAACCTCGTCAGAATTTATGCACACATGTACGGATCTGACGTTCTTCTAATTATAATTCGGGAATATTTAACTCTCTCCTTATTTTTTATATTTCTACATAAAATTTCACTTCTCAATGTTAAAAATGAATTATACTTCATCACAGGTCCTCATCTATTCACCTTTTTGCAATTGATAAAATTATATTTTATAAAAATTTGAAGTTTGAAAAGATTTTTCCCTTGTCTTTTCCGAATATCCAGACAAAATATTTATATTTGACACTTGTAATTTATAATCACTAGCAACTATGATCCGCGCGCTTTGCGCGCGATTAATTTCTCGTTTCTGCACACCTTTTGCTAAAAAGAATCAGAAGATTCAAAAAAATGTTTAATCAAAGGATTTTTAAATGTTTTAAGGGATTTCAAAAGTATACAAAATAATTGAGAATTTACAATTTTTGAAATATAAAAACTTGTAACTTAAAATTACTCAGAATACCCCAAAATATCAAATCCCATAAAGTTACTTAAAATCCCATGAATTCTCATGAAATCCCTTGAAATTCTTAAAAATCCAATGAAATCTCGTAATCACTTGAAATCACTTAAGTCCTTAAAATAACTTAATATCCTATGAAATATCGTAAAATCTCTTAAAATTCCATAAAATTTCGTAACATCCCTTAAAAGTCCTTGAAATTCCTTGGTATCCCAAAAATATCTTCAAATCCCTTAAAATTTTACTAAAAGTTCCTCAAATTACTTAAAATCCCATTAAAATTTCATTAAATACTTCAAAATTTTTGAAAATTCAATTAAATCTCGCCAAAACCCTTTAAATTTCTTAAGATTCTATAAAATCCTAATATCTAGCAAAACCCCTTAAAATTTCTGAAAATCAAAATAAATTTCATAAAATTCCTTGAAATACTGTGACAGCAATCGTTTTGACAACGAAAATAATCTGAAGATAATTTTCAAATTCGGTATATTCACAGAATTGGCGCAATTTTCAAAACAATCAGGTTTTCGATAACAATGTATTCGATATTTTTTAAATATTATGTGTTCGATATATGATAACATAATTTTTTTTAAAACAGGAAAGTACCAAAATACTAAAACATCATTCAACCTTAATTTCCTTTCAAAAAGAAGGTTCTAATCTTTGAAAGCAATCGAGAGATAAAAGTGCTTACGTCCTGTAAGAAGGAAGAGCCGTCTGACCAAATGCAACTTTTACTACTGAGCAGACCTGAAGTCTTTCTACTACTGAAAATCTCATCTTTTATAAAACTGACGTCTGTTCCAAGAGATTAGAGCAAACATCCTTTCTATTAAATGTTTTATGAAGAGAAATAAAAAGTGCTATATCAATTTTTATACGTTTTTCATTTGTTTGTAAAAAGCTTGTTCTTTTATACTTATGTACTAAAAGATGAAATGATTAATTTTACTCAAAAGATAGTTTGTTCAATTAATCAAAGTAAGTGTTCAAGTCACTAAATCTGTAAAATATTATATTATATTTATTGCGTTCTCTTTAAAAACTGTGTAAAGCATTTTCACAATTGAATATTTTATTCTGTAGATATAATGTTGGAAATGTTTCCGAGAAAAATGGCGATATCAGCGGTCAGAAACCTTTGTAATTTTACTTTGCCAACAAATATCATCTCAATTCTTTTCACCTTTAATCCGTCAACCGCGGATATTAGAGTTTTACTGCCGCGAATGCAGTCTCGTCTCTTTTATTTGGTATCGACGAAATCTTTTCTTATACTTTTCATCTTATTTCAGTTCGAATTGTCACCGCCCTATTCTGGCAAAGGAAAATAACATAGAGATAAAGTCGAAAGAGATTTAAACATTTTCTAAAAAGTTCTATTCAAAGAACTTGTATGAGATTCACATTGGAGGCCATCCATTTATTACCTAACGCTTTTTTTTTTTTTACGATTTTTGGACCCTTCCCCCTTGTAACGCTACCGTAAATATAGAACATACCTGCCTCCACCTTAATTGTTACGTAATTCATTCCTTGAAATTAGAAGTGTTACGTAATGTATAAACGACACCTTGTCTTCATAAACAATTTAAAATTTAAAAATATTTTATAAAATAAATAATTTGGAAAACTGGAATAATTAGTTTTGTTTGTTTGAGGCTTTGTATAAAGTAAATCGCAGACTGAAATGAGAGGATTAAGCAAACTTTACTTATGCTCTAACATTTTGACCAATCGCAGTAAACTTTTTCTAGGTTTGCTTAACGTAATCAGATGTTTCTGTAGAAATTTTACTAGGACACAACTGTAAATATGGCCACCCTACTGAGGCCCTAATAGCGCCAGTCTAAAACTTTAAAAATATGTAATGGTTTCCCTAATAGCATCCGAATAGCGCCCTACTTGCAGTGGGATCAATTGGAGCAATTTCTTCTCGGGCAATTTCGAACATGCCTTAAACCCTGATATTTCATTCAATAAATTGTAGAGGCTCCTGGAAATCGAAAGATTTAATCAAACATATCGCAATCTTGGTAGAGAGGCGTCAGTCAAAATCAATAAGTGTTCATTTCCTCTTTCAATGGGAGAATCCAGATTTCAGTTGGATATGATTTTTAATAAAGATAGATTGATCAATTTCTACATAAAATATTGCTTTTATAGCTCGAGTTTTCGGAATTAATATCAGTAATTGATTAAAAGTAATGAAACACGTGAACCTTTATTGCGAATTTTACTTTGACTCCTTTATTAGTATTTTACTACTATAATGTACTTCTAAATTAACTTCAAATTCGAACGATTTGATTTAATAATTGGAAATACTGCACAACAATTAATTACTCATATCTGAATCTATTTTAGCTTCCTCTATAAAGCTTTATGATTAATATAAACGTTTCTCGTAAGTTCCGAAACTGTATTAAAATTTACATTAAAATCCGTCTCCTTTTTATTAAACGTCCATCGTAATATTTTGTGACTGCATTTAATGTCATCCAATTACTCTTTGGCTTAACGTCGCTGCTTTGTCTGCTCATAAAAAAATAAGAGATTATATTTTCGAAAGAATTATTTAACTTTCGTATTTGAAATCGTAAAAGCAAGATATTTTTTAAATTAAAATACAAATATGAAGGCACTACATCGAAATTGTTACATTTTTTATTATTTTTCACTAGGAAACCAACACGCGCGCTACGCGCACGATTATTTGTTTTACATCTTACAACTTCAAGTCATTCAAAAGTCAATCACTCTCTTAATCTAAATCAGCGGAAATTCGCTGTTTCAAATTTAGAGAGCAGGTTTGCAACAACAATGTATGCGAGATTTTCGAGACATTTCGTTACACCATTTTTCTAGAGAGGATTTTCTGTGTATTTTAGAAAATATTTGCAATGCGAAACAATGTTCGCATATCATCTCTCACGGGTTCATTCCTGATACACCATTTTGAAAATAGTCGATATAACGAGCATGGAAACTTCATAAATTCGATGCATTGAAATATCAAATTAACCAAACGCACTAGATATCGACATTGTACTTCGCTTTGTTGTAGAGTTTCATTTACCTGTATCGAAGTCCATTCACAATTGAGATTGGTCGCAAACTCGAATGAAAATTGGATAGGTCTAGAGATCTAGTGATTGTTGGAAGTAATGACTTGTCTCTATTGTCGAGAGATTTAAAGAAAGACAAATTGCGGGACATTCAGTTTGTATTTACAGACTCGAGATTACAGAAACATTCCCAGTGAATGTGTACCCGTGTAGAAATAATTGTACTAAGGCCCAAGTCTTTTTAAATTCTTGTGAATTCGCCCAAAATTTACTTAAATTCATCTTCAATTCTTTTCAGTTCACTTTTAATTATTTTGAATTGACTTCCAATTTTTTGGAATTCCTATGAATTCTTTTAGATTCCTTTGACTTCTTTTGAATTCTGTCAAATTCTTTTGTATTCCTTGGAATTCTGTTAAATTTCTTTGAAATTCATATTCAAAATATTTTCTATTTGACAAGAATTTGTTTAATTTTTTATAGTTTTCTAAGAAATTTTAAGATAAAGTTTCTATTTTGTACGTTAAGGAAAATCTTAAGTTTGAATTTGAATTCTTAATTTAAATTTTATAGACTTGGATTGGAAGTCAAAGTTTTTTTTTCCTTCAAGCCAAATTCTCTAGTATTTCCATTTTGTTAATTTAAGTTTGTTTCAATTTTTTGTGACTTATTTCTCACCTACTTTTATCAAAAGTCCACCTTCTCACCTTTTTTAATGAAAATATATATTGTGATGACTGAAATAGAGTTTCCTTAGCGATAATAAAGCTATATTTATGGAAAACAAAGAGAAAACTCATTTGGATCTATCTATCTATTTCCGCAGGTTGTGCAAATTTAAAAGCTTTTAAATGTCCACGTAATATAATTTATTATAGCTTTATATCATTCCACTTGGAATGATTATATAAAATATGAAATATAAACTATGAAATATTTGTATTTCATATAAATCTTCAATTTGATTGATTTCAAGGTTTATTATGCTTGAAAATTATAAGAAAATCTAATATTTTTTTTTTTCTGTTGTTCCAGGCAACCCTCGCCCAGTTCTGGTACCACTGGTACCTCAACCATCTCCTCAAGTGGACCAGATTGTGAAAATGATCAGAACATCGGCATGTACAACGTCGGGAGTGCGTCGACGGAAACGTCGACGGTAACACCTGTCGATAGTTCCCCGTCCCTTCCTCAAAACACAATCAGCTCTTCCGGGACAGTCACTTCAACCGGAACAACACCAAACATCACCAGGAGCATGTCAGCTCCAACGGGTCAGCGACCATTACCATCAGTAACTGCTTCTTCAAGTAATTCTGCTACCATGGGTCAAAGGTCGAGGTTGAGGAGAAATCCGAGTCGAACTGATGCCATTCGAAAGTAAGTCTTTCCGAATCTGATCTTCATTTTTTATTTTATTTTTATTTCTTTTATTATATGCTGAGTGCCTGTTTTTATTTTATTTTTCATTCTACTTTTTATTCTATTGAGAATCAGTGAAATTCCACTGATTTTCAGTCACTCGTTGCTTACGATTTCAATCAGTAACCGTCACTGGAATATCCTTTGATATCTTAAAAGTCTACGAAATTCTTTGAAATTTTAAAAAAAATTTTGACATCCCTTAAAATTTCTGGAAATCCCTTAAATTCAACGACAACCTTTAAATTTACGAGAAAAAAATTGAAATTTCTTAAAATTCCATGAAATCTTTTAGAATTCCTAAACAAAATATTGTTGAAATCCCATAAAATCCTTTAATTTTCATTAAAAAAATTTTTTGATATTTTAAAATTCCTAGAAATCTGTTTAAGTCTTTTGAAATCGATGAAAATCTTGAAATTTGATGTAAACTCAGAATTTGCGTTTAACCCCTCGTAAGATTAATAAACTCTTCTTTTTTTCAGTTACATAAAGCGAGAAACTGCAATTTTCTTTGGAATCGATGAGGAATCTGAGAATGCAGAAAGGCAGAGGTGGTTGGAAAGAAGACGACGGATGGCATCCAGACGGTACGGACCTCTTCTTCCGGAACACAAACCACCAGATCCGGACATCACGAGGGACGTACCGGACACCATGGAATTGCCGGAGGTAACTGAATACAAAAATCATAGAAGGAAAAGAGGCACTTAAAATATTTTCCATCTGGAGATAGTTTAAACCGTGTAGCGAAGACTTTCAAAGTCTGGCAGGTGGAATTCTATTTTTGAAAAAAAAAAAAGCAATTATTTAGAAATTGAATAGCTCGAAATAAATCTTGCTAATGGTTCAAAAAGATCGAAAAAAAAAACATTTCTGACTTTCTTTTTCCATTAACTTGGGTCCTAACACAATTTCTACCCGGGATCTTCTAATAATTCAATAAAAGCAATTCCTCTAAAGTAACTTGCTTTGGACATCCACATTTTGAACTAAACATATATAACTCTGATCCCTTTGCCATTCTTGAGGAATGAAAATTGATACTGCAACGTGCTTGTGGTATTCATCCGCTCAGCAGTCATCACTAAATTACACCCTCGTTTATATAGTGTTTCATACGTGACTGACAACTATCGCATATTTCCAAAACTCTCGTAATTACTTCTAGGTTGTGCTGAATCTCACTAAATTCAATTTTGCGATGTTAGCAACTCTGTTAATGGTTTAAAGCTCTTGAGAGAGAATAAGTTGGTAATATTACATTAGCATATTGACCATGAGAAATAACTCAAGTTAGTGATATCAAAGTTTAAGATGAATTCGGATGAATTATCGAAAATTATTTTTTGGAAATTCGTTTTCTCGACCTTGATCTAAGGTAATTACCATAAGAGAGAATTTAGTTTCGCAAACTTTGCGCTCGCAATAATAAATTTTTTTTTAGTAAAAGTAGGCCGTTTAACACCCATTCGTACAGACGGAGATAACTGGCCTAATTTTAGTGAAAAATACTTATTATTGCAAACGTAAACTTGGCTAAACGAAAGTAAATTGCTCTTGTGGTAAAGTAACACATGCCACTCATCACGGGTCGTCACCCATTCACCTTTTTTCACATATTTTTGAAAATTGTCACCTTTTCACCTTTTTTCAATTGATGAATTTAAATTTTATGAAAAATTATTAACATTAATATGGAAAAACCTTATCCGGATAGTCAGTCAAGGTATTTTTGACATTTACGCAATTTTTGAATTGAATTGAAATGGAGATATTTTGAATTAATTAAAATTAATTAATTATTTATTAATTCAAATTCGTTAAAAATTCCTTAAAAATCTTTAAAATAACTTAAAATTCTTCTAAATCTTTTGAATTCTGTTAAATTCCTTTGAAATTCATATTTGAAATTTTTTCTATTGGATGTTAAGAAAAATTTTAAGTTTTAATTGAATTCTTAATTTAAATTTTATTGACTTGGATTGGAGGTCTAATTCTTTTTTTCTTCTAGCCTAATTTCCTAGTATCATCACGGTAGCATTGCGATTTGTTCACGATTCGTTTATTCACGTTCAATCAAATGTATTATTGCATTATTGAACTCCAGAGACCTTCGACAAAAGTTACAACTACAGTTTCGACTCGTTAGCTTCTCTGGAACCGAATTCACACTCATAGTTAAACAAACCTTCACATCAATCGTGAATGAGCAAATATAAAATCAATTGGAAGTACCTTATTTCTCTGAAAATTTCGTTGTTTAGTTTTAGAGATTTAATAACTATTCCTAGAATAGTGAGAAACGTGATTTTAAAGAAGAAAATTAATTCTCATCGCGCGCTACATTTTCTGTACACATTTCTGTACTTTTCTAATAAATTATATAATTAAAACAAGTGTACCAAAGCGCAATACAGTCCGTTAATTCTTTCGAAAGTTTTTCGCGGGAATAAATTAGTTTTTGATTTTTAACAGTATTTTTCTGGATTAAAACGAAAATTATTTACCATATCAAAAAGTGGTCAATAGAAAATTTGGAGATCTTGTTAAGTTCAAACATTTTTCTTGATAATATTATTTATATCTCTCGTTTTGTGACGGGAAAATTGAATTTATTATTTTTTAATACTATTTTTCACAATTAAAGCGAAAACTACGTATCCTATCAAAAAATTATCCATAGAGATTTTGCATATCTTTTTAAGACCAACAATTCTGTTTCTTAAAATTTTCTCGTATCTCGCATAATTTGTCCGGAAAATTGAATTTTTTAATTTCCAAAAAGTGTTTTTGATGAATAAAACCGGAACCGTTGGTCAAAAATTGCTGATTAACGAACTTGTCCTTTCTTTTTATGCCTTAAGCAAATATGCCAAAGGGCAATTCAATTTGATAATTCTTACGAAAGTTATCGTGCCCATAGCGTAAAATCCTTTTTTTCTCACTCTGAAGTTCTCAAAATGTGGAGATTTAATAAAAATTGGGAAAGTCATTTTTCATATAAAATGAATACCTTCTTATATGATGAGAATGTAAAAAGTAGTTCGAATTTTAAGATTTAATAATATAAATGGAAAATATTTTATATATCTGAGAAAGGAAGTTCTTTCACTAATCATAATATTTCTTTCTTCGCAGTCTGTGACATTAAGAAGATGGCAGCAACCTGTGCAAAGAAAAGACTCTGTTGCGAGGATGACATTATCCGGGCTCCATTATGTGGTCGAGGTGAGTACTTTTTTAATTTATATTTCTAAGGAATTGGCGTCGTAGTGCAAACAGTAAATAGCAGTAGGAAAAAAGCTAGTTTTTCTTTAAAAACATTAAACAGAGTGAGTTTTTTATCTTGAGACATTTTTTCGTACGATTATGTATTTCTGGAGATATTTCGATGTCTCAAGATAAAAAACATCCTGTTTAGTATCATTAAGGCCAAATATCAGTTATCCGATCATCAGTTTATCCGATTATCAATAAATAATCGTGCGCGTAGCGCGCGTGTTGGTTTGCTTGTCTCTTTAAATTTTAAGAAATCTTCTAAAAATAATAAAAAGCGAACAATGAATTTTATTTTCCATTAAACCAAGCCTTTGGTTTTCTTTCGCTCGCTTTGAGCCTTTATTTTATGCTTAAACACAAGTTCATTTCGTTCATAGTGGAACGTTGCCGGAAAACGATTCACGTTACACATAGAGGGTGGTTAGCCCGATTCGCAAACACAATGCCATTTTGGTGTTTTGAAATGAAGTAGATTCATCGGAATAACGTGAAGGGAGAATAGAGGGTTGGGAATTCGTACTGTCGAATGCCTAAACCGTGTTTAACCATGAAATTGCTGAAATTGGAATTATAATTGAACGCAACGGAGGAAACTCTCATCGACGACAATTCCAACTTTTTATCAACGATTTTTATTTTTGTTTTTTTTGGAAAATTTCCTTTTCAACGATAGGGCATAATCCACTCGGTGAAGTTTCAGATTTGAATCAATTTGTCTTTGCCTTTCTCGATGAATAACAAACAATAGAGAATTTTATATTGTGAATAGGAGTGAAAGGTCGACTCTAAATTGAAATGGCTTATCCCATTTCGAGCAGTGTACTAAAAATGCAATATTTTTGTGTTTCATATCCATTTCACATAAAATACATACATACATCCAATTTTTTTCGATCGTAAACAACGAAATATTTTTACGCGCATGATCAAAATTATAATTTGATATCCAATCGCGGCTGCTTTATATATATTTTAATTAATTTCGATATTGAAACATAATTTTTATCAGCAGTAGAAATCCCTTGAAATCTTTCGAAATCAATTGAGATATTTTAAGTTATTTTCAATCCCTTGAAATTTTTTAATCCATCTAAATCAACAATATATTTGGAAATCCTTTGAAGTCATTTAAAATCTTTTAAAATCACTCGACTTTTTTTTTTTTTTTAATATTTTGAAAATTTCCTGAAAACTTTTTTTTAAAAAACCTTAAATCTTTTTGAATCTTTGAAATTCCATTGAGATTAAATGTAGTTTTCGAAAAAAAGAATACAAAAAAATTATCCAGGGCTAGCTTCTATATTTTTTCTGACTTTTAAAAAAAAAATTGAAATTTTTCCGATGACTACCACTTTTAATTAGTATTATTATTATTTTTTGTCCAAATTTTAAGGTTCTCTGTACATTATAAAAAATGTTCAGAGTAGTGTTGTGAGAAATAAGCTGAGTTAAAAAATTTTTTTTTTTCAATTGAAAAAGAAAAATAGAAAACGAAAAAATCCCACTCTGAAAATTTCAGAGAATTTGCAGAAAAT
>JAUESH010000024.1:4220684-4244104 GCA_032275165.1 Synergus magnus | reverse complement strand
AATTTTCTAAAAATTGTGGCCTGTCCAAAAGTGACATACTTTTTTCCATTTTTTGGAACAGTTATTTTTTCCGTGTAAGGTCCAAGTCGGGTTCCAACTATTTTGCCTCACGTTTATTAGGGCTATAGCTAGAAAATTATTCAATTTATTATTCAATTTATTCAATTTAAATGTTCTTCAATTTAAAAACAACTAGGAAACCAACACGCGCGCTACGCTCACCTGCCAGACTTCGAAAGTTTTTAATTTGTGAAAGTCAAATTTTATAAAGGATATTGTTCAAAAATCGAAAGAGATGTTAAATTATGTAAGAATTATAGTTGATTTTTCAAAATGGTTTTCAAAATTACTGTTTTGAGAATTTTCACGATTCTAGTTAGGACCTAATTAGTACTTCATATGGTACTAGTGCCTAAATTAGGGCACTATATAGCGAGCTCCAATTGTAAATAGGGCATCCCTACTGGGGGTCTAATAGTCCCAGTGCGCAGTGGAGTCAATTGGGGCAACTTCCACCCAGGATAATGCTTCTTCTCTTAAATTATTTTCCTACAAATAAATGAAAAAATTTTAACTGCAACGTAATTAAAACATTCATTAACTTTTTTATTATGTTGGACATGCTAAATTTGTGTTTTTAAAGACTTTTGCTCTGAGAAATGAGTCGTAAGCGTAGAATAATACGTTTAAATGTTCAGTTTAACCTGGTCTGACATATCGTTTACTTTTCTACTGAATTTTCTGAACCAACATTTGCTTAATTGCTTCAGAAGATTTTGCACGTGACTTGTGAACAGGGCACGCGGAACGCGTACATACGTCACTGTGATGTAACTACGTCGATAACTCTTCCCTCGAATATTGCGCCGCAAATTACGTGAAATGTTCTGGTTATGCGCTTGCAACGAGTTACTTCCAAGTAGTATAGGTCAGGACATAGTCAAGCTCATGTTCATAATCTTTGAATCATTAAATAAAGTTTCTCAGGAATTAACCATAATTTTTATTAACAAAGCATTTTTCTGACGTCTGCTTTTTAAACGTTTCATTTTCATTACAGTCATCACAGATCGTCACCTATTCACCTTTTTCAATTGATAATTTTGAATCATATGAAAAATTTTTGACATTGGAATTACAGCAGGGTGTCCAGCGTATGGGAAAAACATGAAAAGCGGGAATTGTACGGGAATTTTATTGGTGTGGGAAATGTACAGGATTTTTTATTTGATGCGGGAATTTTTTATTTCCCTTGACTGATTTAATTATGTAGACGGGAGTTTTTGTATATTTATTAATTTTAAAATATTGCACGCAAAAACATAATTTATAAAATTTTTATTTTTAGACTAATTTTAGAATTATATTATGTGTATATTTTATGTTTATAAGAATTCCCATAATAGGAACATATCATAGAGCAATTTTTTGGTCCGAAATATAATATGTACCGGAATTTTGAAAAAATCTGCCAGAAATGTACGGGAATTTTATCACATGTCTTCACTGAACACCCTGTATAGGATAATTCTGGGTCATTTCCGGGTTGAAAATCCTTTTCCGGATAATCGCTTGAAATTCTTTAAAATCGTATAAAATCTCTTCAAATTCTTTGAAATTCCTTAAAATCACTTTAAATGTCTTGAAATCTTTGAATTTCTGTGCAGTTTCTTAAAAATCGTCGAACTCTTCTCAATAATTTTGAAATACCTTCTAATTATTTTAAATCTTTTGATATCCTTTAAAATCGTTTGTTTTGAATTCGAAATATATACATAAATTTAAATTATTTAATATTTATTAATAAGCGAGGATATTTATTGTAATTTTTTACATTTTTTTTTTTTAATTCTTCTGAATTCACCCAAAATTGTTATAAATTCCTCTTCAATTCTCTTGAATTCGCCTTGTTTTTTTTTTTTTTACTTTTAGTCAAACATTTTAATATCTCAGTTTAATCGGGCGGATTTAATTTTGTTTCAATCATTTGTCACCTTTTCGCCTTTTTTAACGACAATAAATACTCTGATGAGTATCATTAAATTAAAAACAAAAATAAAAGTGGAATCCTCTTATCCATCAACATAATTAATAGTCTCTAATTCTTATTGTGCGTGAAGGCAAATTTTTGAATTAGAAAAATGACTATTTACATTAACATAAGATGATTTATTTCCTCTTTTTTTGAGTACATACATAATTTTCTACGTCGATGTGTGTATTTTTATCAAGCCTCAATCTCCTAAAGTTGACGGAACTAAACTGTCTTCGACAAAGTGGTACTGCTTGCACGACTGTCTTCGCAGGTCGATATTTTCGATTAAAATAACTGAGACGTCAGTTAATAACGGGAGATTATTGAGTTTCCCTTAATAAACGACGCCATGTTCTCCTTATTATGTCGCCAGTAAAACAGGCGAAGTAAATTTTAATAAAAACTTTACCAGGCACCGGTAGCTAGCTCTTGATCTCCATGCATTGCCTCTGCATATCGTAGAATGTGCGCTATTAATTGTAGCTTCAGAAGACTAGACAGCAGAAAATTATTAAAAATTACAGCGATGCTTCGCTCCGGTCGTTAAAATTTCAAAATTACTAGAGAGGGCATTTTTTTATTGAATTTGGGTAACTGGATTTTTTTAACACGCGGCAGCAAAAGATATTATTTTTGAGTAAATTTTAAAGCAATTTTGTAACTTAGTTTCCCTGTGCCTGTATCATTTTTCTAATTGGAAAATTTTCATTTTTAGTCATCAGTTTCGAAACTTGATATGTATTCTCTGAATTTAAATTAATGAGAAGTTACTAATGAAATAGAGCAGATCGTTTACTAATTCATTTTAGTAAGCATTTTTACTATCATTTAGTTAAAAACTACTAATTCCTATCTTAAAAAAGTGGTGTAACGAAATGTCTCGAAAATCTTGCATACATTTTTATTTCAAACCTGCTCTCTAAATTTGAATCAGCGAAATTTCATTGGTTTTTGAATGACTTGAAATTGTAAGAAGTAGTTGCGCGCGGGTTGGTTTGCTGGTCACAGTAAAAATCTACAATGTAATTAATTTTTTTCTTACGAATTCAGATTTAAATATTTTTTGAAGTTATGTTTTAATCTAATTTTAAAGTATTGACAACTACTAAATTGGCAAACTGAAAAAATATGAACACTTTTCAGAAAGTGGATTTAAAGTCGTATTGTCCGGATCCCGGAGAGAGATTCTTCTCTAAAGTTGAATCTTTTTTTCTTTACTTATTTGAAGAAAATGAGATTTTCTCAACCCCTTGCGATTCTCGCCGACAGTCGCGAGAATCCAAATCCAAATAATCATGACATACCATTAAGAGTAAATCAGCAAGTTCGTGGGGTGTCGGATAAATTGTCTGGGAAAAAGTAAATCCTCACGGGGGTCCACGAGATTTAAGTCAAGCAGAAGGAAAGAATTAAGGAGGAAAATTCGCTTAGCCCTGCATTTCCGGCCCGTTATAATTACATCATCTCCATAGCAGGGTGTGTAGTTATTTTGAAAATTACACAAAGTATTTCGCGCAATTTATTTTCTTCATAAATTTTCTACATTTCTAAAGGATTACAAGTCTTTTAGTTCAAGTAAATTTTATTCCGTAAATTAAATTACTAAAATATAAAATTTAATCAAAATCTGCCTTGGAACAGAATATAATATGAAATGCTTCAATATTTGAAAATTAATAAATCTGAAAATGATATTATAAACCAAATATCAATTTTTATAAGCTTCCAATTTAATATTTTCGTTTTATGTATTATTAAATCAATTAATGATACTCACATATTACCCGGGTAGAAATTGCCCCAATTGACCCCATATATTGGAATTAGGGTGCTATTCTGGTACTGTTAGGGAAACTATTTTCTTATCGTTCTAGACTGGGGCTATTAGAGCCGCAGTAGGGTTGCCCTATTTACAATTAGGGCTTGCTAGATAGTGTCCTAATTTAAGCACTAATCGAGAACTAATCAGGTCCTAACTAGAATCGTGAAAATTCTCAAAACAGTAATTTTGAAAACCACTTTGAAAAATCAACTTACATTCTTACATAATTTAACATTTCTTTCGATTTTCAGGCTGTCTAGCGGACCGGCGAAAAATCAGGAAAAACCCGGGAATTTCATTTAGGACCGGGAATTTTTTGTATTTTATCGAAAAATCGACTTTTTCTATGTTTTTCTGCTTTTTTCTACTTTTTTTATTATGTTAAAAATTCTATTTCTATGTATACGTTGACTTTCGGAGGGAAAAAAATGTTACCCCCCCCAAAAAAAAAAAAAAAACGGGAGAAAACCGCGAATTTCAAATTGCCTGATCACTAGACACCCTGATTTTCCAGCTATATCCTTTATAAAATTTGTCATTCAAAATTTGAAAAATTTCAGTCTAACAGGTGGAAAAAAAATTATTTAAAAAAAAAAACAATTATTTAGAAATTAAATTAATTAGGCGCTAGTTAGATTTTCTAGCTAGAGCCCTGGTAAAAGTGGGACAAACTAGTTAGATTCCAACTTGGGCGCTAATACAATTGCTACCCAGGTAGAAAACACGATCGATTTTCGAGAGGGACCGGAGGGGCGTATATAAAATCAAGTAAAATTTCATTTCGCACTCGAATCACGGGAGTTAACATTAGCAGTGTTTATTGTATTGTGTTCGGGTCTACTAGGCTCCCCTCGACGGGATAAAATCCTGCGCACAAGTCTTAATCGTTAATTATCCAACTGGTTGGAGCGACCTGGCTTTACGTTAGCCGGATTGCAATTAAGGCAATGTCGTAATTTCTCGTGTACGTGCCTAATCGCTTTTTTTAAAAAAAAAAGTACTCGTCGACCGCAATAAACTCAGTCGACGTTTCGCTCTCTTATTCTACAAACAAAATCTACTCTTTGTTTAAACACTATTGCTCAAATTACAATTTGACTTTATTATCTTTTTTGCTTCCTCATAGAGGAAACTTTGTATATATCAAGAAATTTCTAGGAAATTTAAGAAATTTTCACGAGATTTAACGGATTTCAAGAGATTTTTATGAGTTGAAATATTTTATGGGATTTAAAGGATTTTAAAGTTTGTCAAAGATTTTTAAGAATTTTAAGAGATTTTAAGGAATTTTAAATCTTGTTGTGAAATTTCGAGGAATTTTAAGAGGTTTCAAAAGGTTTCTAGGAAGTTTAATGGATTTTAACGATTTTCAAGTGATTTTTACGAAATTTAAAAGATTTTTAAGATTTTTAAAAGATTTCGTAGAATTTCGAGGATTTTTAAGGGATTTTAAAATATTTTAAATAATGTCGTGGAAAATCGAAGAATTTTAAGAGAATTTAAGAAATTTTTGTGATTTTTAAAAGATTTTGTGAAATTTTAAAGGATTTTATGGAATTTGATAAGATTTCTAAGGATTTTAAGAGATTTAAAAATTTTAAGAAATTCCAAGAGGTTTTTAGGAATTTTTAGAGATTTTTGAGAATTTTAACTTGGATTTCAAGAGATTCATGATTTTAATGGTTTTTGTGGATTTTTAAGGGATTTCAAGAGGTTTCTGGGAGTTTTAAGAAATCTTAACGAAATTTAATAAGCGATTTCGAAGGTTTTCGTGAAATTTTTTTGCGCCATTAGTTGGTTTTTCTTCTTTCAATTTCAAGTCATTGAAAAGCCAATGAGGTTTGCAACAATAATTTATGCGAGATTTTCGAGACATTTCGTTACACCACTTTTTTAAGATAGGAAAAATAGTTTTATCGAGAGTAAAAGGAGTGAATAAACAATAAACGAAACTTTTTCCGATTCTTCTTGAAAGCATTGGCGTGTGTTACTGCTTAAACGTACAGTTTGCGACAGGTACGAAAAGAAAAGCAACCTAGGGGAGGAAAAGCAAGTGAGCTTGGTGTACGAAATCCGACAATATCCCGCCATCGGCGAAGCAGGTTCGGAACTTTTGACTCGGATGTCGATAGCAAATGCACATCATAAATTCTGGAGGGCATCGCGACCCGTAGATAAACGAAAATAAAGGAGAAATACGACCGTATTACGTCCAGGGCGAGATTCTGTGTGGGTGCACATAAATGAGCGCACATGTGTTTATCATTTACGTTCATGTATGCAGAAATGGGCAGCGGCAGAGATATGCGGCGATACAACTGTAAAACTGCATCCGAACTTTCCAACGAATATATTTTTCATGTTTTCCGGCTCGAAGAGCTTACTGCGTAAACCAGCTGCTGTGTTTTGTTTTGAAAAGTCAAAAATTCAAATTTCAAAACGTTCACATTTACCATTTTTTATTTAGACTGAAAGTAACAATTTTTATTCCACTTTTGTAAAATACTTAAGGGCATGTGGTAATTACCATGTTTTTTTATTAAAAAATATATATATGGCATAATTTTAGTGAAAAATATTTATTATTGCAGACGTAAAGTTGGCGAAACTAAATTTCCTCTTATGGAAGTAACATATGCCCTTAACGGCATAAATCACAGAGTTGTACAAGTGGAGTTTCCAAACCTAATTTCCATAATATTATTATGTACGCGATTCGCGATAAGTAAGATTTTGTATCTCAGAAATTATAACATAGTTTATTAGCTCCGTGGAAACTTTTATTGAAACCGGGAATTTGTACGAGCAGGTTACAAACTCGAGAAGAAACTTGAGCTTCTGTGTTTCAAATGCACTCTATATCGAGTCTCTACACTCACATCAGAAAAAAATATAGGTCACTTAAATGCAGTCAGTTGGAAAATGTGAAAATAAAACTATTTCAAGCCAGCTGCAAATATATATATCGGAATGTCTTCATTTCATCCAATAAATTATAGACAATTTGTTTCCATCAAAATAAATTTAGAGTTATATTAAAAGGCTGTGGAGTTCAAAATATTATCAATTCTTTTTTAAAGTCGAGAATGTAAGAATTCATGAGTAGGAATTTAAGAATTTAGTTAAACTTGTGGTTAGCTATTTTAATACAAATATTTTTAGAGTAAATTACTTGAAATAAAGTAATCAAAGTTTTTTAGCTTTTGCCAACTTGTGAAGAAGCTTGTGAGGGTAAAATATAGTGGAATGAATTGCAGCACTCAAAGTACATAAATCATTCGTGTTGTAAAAGCTATTTTCTTTTGACCTCAACCTTCTTCTTGTTCATCTCGACTCTTGTTGCAAGTACCCTTATATTATGGTTCACAGGAATGGTTTTCGTCCTATGGTTTCCATTTTTTTTATTTTATAAATTTAGAGCTACAAAATATATTTCAACCCACCTGATTCTGCTCTTCTTTCCCATACGTCTGATCGTACGAAATTTACTCCCCTTCCTAAAATTATCGCCTGCTCTATTGTATTTTCTCGTTTGAGCTGAACGTCGTAGACTATGTTTACTGAGTTTATACGTCGACATAAACTTCAGCTAAAGTATGGGATAAAACTAAACTCAGTCTAGCCAGGTGCCATTGAAGCTAAAAGCAATCGTCTGAAAAATAATACTAATATTTATACACATAACTTTCAAGAGCTTATTCCAAGTTACTGGGATTTTCAAATAGTAAATACACATAGAAATACTATTTACTGGGTGTTAGCATTTTTCATCCAAGAAGTGAGGGATATCAGTTTAGCTTTGTTTTTCTAATCATCCCATACATGAAATAGAGGATAATGTTGAACGTGAGAGGATGAGAGCGATACAGGCGTGAAACTTGCTGTCCAGAGTTACTGCCTGTCATACATAATTGAAAACCCGCACGCACGAGCATCCGACGAATCCCTATAAATTTCAATGAAACTACGGACAAGTTGGCTTTGCCAACAACAACAGAGCAACAACAGAGCAACAAAGTAACAGCTAGCAACTCTAGAACGAATGTCAGGTCGTAAAAGAAAATTTTAACGCTTGGCAGTTACAAACCGATCGAGACCTGGCGTCGTCGTGCGAAAACGAATTGGCTAGTGGATTTTATTGTTCGCACTTTAACGACCAACATTTCGGATGCGAAAACCCTTTTGTGCACGGTATTCAACCTTCAGCATTCAAACGAATTCATTTCAGTTAACTCAAAAAATATTCATTTTCTACCTTTTCTGTGTTGAAAGAGACTTTTTAATTTAAAAAAGAACTTTGTGACATTTTCTGCATTCCTGTAAAGTCTAAGTGCATTTTGAAATGCCCTGGCAAATTTTAATCAGGAAATAATTTAAATACATGCTTCACAAAATGGAGCGTAATTTTTTTTTTAAACACGGGATATTTTTAAAAGACTTTGAGGATCATGTTTTCTTTGAGACTTTAAAGTTTTTTCAAAGGGTTTATTATTTCAAGACATTTTATGTGATTTTGAAGAATTTCAAGCGTTTTGGCGTTTTACGGTCATTTGAAGAAAAAAAAAAGCCATTTTTTTGAAAAACCCATAACTTTTTTTGGATTAGGTAAAAAAATTTGAAAAAATTCTGAAAAATGTTTTCGATAGGGTAGAAAAAGATAAAAATGTTTCAGCCAGATCGAAAGAGGTCAAAAGAGTTGAAATCTTTTCAAAGGATTTCTAGATTAATTAATAAAAACAAATAAATAAATAAATTAGAAATTGTAATTTGGCCCTTGTACTGAAATCCATTAAATATATTAAAATAGCCTACAATTTTTGATAATTTTGTTTTTCTTATAAATGGAAATATTGAGATGTGAAAATATAAGGTAGCAGTCTGACGTATCGAGATGAAACTGCTACTAAGTTAGATCCCGGCAAATGGAAGGCTAATTAGAGAATTAATGTTATAAGACGACAATTTTAGATAAGAGAATACATATATAGTACATAGCAGTAGCATTGCGGTCTTGCCATCCACGAATTTCCTACGAAATCCGGAAGTAGGAAATGCAGAAATAGGATAGCGTCGTCCCAATGTCGGGTACAGCTTATCGCCATCTTCCTTATCAATTTTACCCCATCTTCTACTTTCTCCTACTTTCATACCGTCAGAATTGTCGGAAGACATTCGTATCTTGAAATTAAATCTGCTGTCGCATTTCGCTTTCAAAAATATCGACACTTTCAATGAAGATGCTGACTCTACTTCTAACGTTAAAAGTTCATTTTTAAATCACGTATCCTCACTCTTGAGGTTGAAATTAAAATAGTTCAATTTGAATTTATCTATTTTCCTCTATCAATCTTTCTCAATCAATCTATCAATCCTTTAAAAAATAGTTTAATGAAAAGTTGTTCAGTTCATATTTCAAATTATGTACCTTCCAGCTGAAATTGAAGCTATCATACCTATATTGCTTGACATCATAGAAGAGAGATTAAAGCTATATTTGAAATTATATTTTTGAATAGCAAGAATTAAATAACAACTGGCTTTCAAATTTCACTCCAATTCTATATCGAAGGTAGGAAGGTAGTAGTAATAAATGTGCAATGCAAATCTTTGATCTACAACCGCATCTCTATTTTCTCAATGAATTCTGTATGTTTTTTTCACCGCGGAAGCTGATTTAATTAATTTCACAGTAAATTAAATAAATAAACTTAAGGTGAAAATGTTATTCATCTATAAATAAACGAATAAAATATCTCATGCTTCAGAATGAAATGATCCAAACTTCCCTTTTTGCATTCTTCTATCCTCGTTGTATCTAAATTGTTATCTAAAATTTCTTGAAATCTTTGAAATCGTGCGAAATCCCTTGAAAATCTTTAAATTCTTCTGCATTTTTTTTAAATCCCTCAAAATTCTTTCAAATCTCTCGACATTTTTTTTCAACTGCATTTAAAAACAAAAATTAAAAAAAAAATAAATAAATAAATAAATAAAAACGTCGGGGTCAGAAGTGGTCGATTTGGCATGGAATGCCCTATTTACATGATTGACCCCCCAGTTCTAACCTGGCCTTCCCTGAAAAAGTTTTTAAAACACTAAAATTCTCTCTTTTTCCTACAATGAAGTGATGAAAGGAGAGAATCAATTAGGTTGAATCAATTTTGGAAATCGCAGTGAAACACAATGCAATTAAGGGACCCCGAGTTTCATGGCACAATAGGAAGGCGGGAAACCAGAGGGGAAGAGGGATGATCTCTTCCATATATCCATGCATACATGCACATTACAGTTATGCGGCATCCTGCTGAGGCCGCGTTCCGGTATTATAATGTAATACTGAAGTAGCAGCCGGCTTAGATCCTATTATCGATATTATCCGTTTTGCATTTAGAATACCGCTTCATAGCTCGTTTGTAGTGCCCGGAAAATTCAATGTATTATGACTTGCATTACTGATCATAGGTCTGGATTTTCCAAATACCATCAAAACTCTCCATGCAGATTTAGTTTCCTGACCTTCAGCTATCCACTTGCTTAAATCTATGTAAAAGAAAATAAAAATGTAAAAAAAAAAAAACAGTTCAGATGAATTTTTTAATGCAAAACGCTCTTTGAAGAATCCAAAGACCCATCTACCTTTAAAGAAAATAGAAAAAATAAATTCGGCGACGGATTAAAGCCAGAAAAGATCCTATCGTAAGAGAGAAGTTGCAGTTATATCAAAACTGCTTCTATAAACTCGAAGTGAGTCACACCAGAGTTGACGAATTGTATAGTTGAATTATTTTCAAGAACTTCCAAGGATTTAAGAAATTTCAAGGGATCTTTAGAAATTTAAAAGCACTTTAAAAGATTTTAAAGAATTTCAAAAGAACTATAAAGAGTTTCAAGATTTTTTATAAGATCTGAAGACATTTTGAATGATTTACAAGAATTTTAAGGATGTACTAGATTTTAATTTCAGGAGTAAAAAGTAAAAAAAACCGTTATGCATGAATGAACTGATACTTGAAAGCTTGGGGATAATTGTGTCTTATTCTTTGATCGTTGAGTGATGTCAAGTACCTTTAAGCTTTTTCCAATTGAATACTGGAAGACATTTCAGTAATATTTCAATAATATTTCAGTAAAGTCTACAAGATCGAGAAATATAGAATTTAAAAAGAATTTAGTCGCTTTACTACTCGCGAAGGAAGACAATCAGTTATAAAAAAATTCATTGTACAGTCGACCTCTCGATGTTTTTCGCTTCCAACGAAATAAAAATTCCAAGAAATTGACGGAATGGGTACTGAGAAATTTTAATTAATATTACCGATTCGAAGTAACTTAGGTTTGACGTTTAATTTGGATTTTTTTTATGATTGCAGACACTCACTCGACCACGTCCAAAGGAAAGAACAGAGACTCGATCGGAATCAAGAAGTTTTCCACCTGGTGCATTGTCTTCGGTTTCTCGAGCAGAAGAAAGTAGTTCCTTGCCCCAGGAAGCGAGACTGGATGAGGAAGATTCATTTTTTGAGAGACCGCCACCTCCACCTCCTCCACCCTTGTCTCAGCAATCACACGTCCAGGTAGATTCTACAAAGGATGAAGGAGTTGCCATCGCAGCTGCAGAACTTCAGGAACCTGCACCTGCAACAGAACGTGACACTACAGAAGAGTTATTGAGGTGAGACGCTGGAAATATTGCTTACCGTTTGTATACTAGAATAATACTTGAAGCTTTTTCAATCTTTATAAAACTCTCGTACTTCAAATTTATTGCGTACTAGCAGAAATTTACACGGCATTGCCCGGGATTTTAAGAGAGTAGCAAACTAACACGCGCACTACGCGCACGATTATTTTTTACTTCTTACAACTTCAAGTCATTCAAAAACCAATAAGATTTCGCTGATTCAAATTTACAGAGCAGGTTTGAAGCAACAATGTATGCAAGACTCTAGGGACATTTCGTTACATCATCGAATGATTTTTACGAAATTCCACAGATTTTTAGGATTTTAAAAAGATTTCGTAGAATTTTAAGGTATCTCAGGATATTTCGCGGAAATTTAACGGAATTCATGAAATTTTAAGAGATTTTTTAAAGCTGAGAAATTTTAAGGGATTTTAAATGTTTTGAAATTTTGAGGAATATTAAGAGGTTTCTAAGAACTTTAAAAGATTCCAACGAATTTTAAGCGATTTTTAGTATTTTCTTGAAATTTCGAGAAATTTTAAGAGATTTTAAAAGGTTTCAGAGAATTTTAAGGGACTTTAAGGAATTTTAAATGTTATCCTAAAATTTCCAGGAATTTTGAAAGAATTCAAGAGATTTTAATAATTTTAAAAATATTTTATTTCATTTTTAAGAATTTTGTGAAATTTGATGAGATTTCTAATCATTTTAATGTACTTTTTAAGGGTCGTAAAGGGATTTTAAATTTTATCGTAGAATTTTAAAGAATTTCAAGAAGTTTCTAGAAATTTTAAGAGATTTTCACACATTTGAACGGATTTCAAGAAATTTTTATGAATTTTAAAAGGATTTTAAAGTTTGTCACAGATTTTTAATAATTCTAAGAGATTTTAACAAAAATATTTTGTATAAATACAATTAATTATAATAATATACTGCAATAAATAAAATTAGACGCAGGCAACCTGAAATGTATTTTTTTGTGCTTCTATTAAAAGATTTTGCAACAATTTTAAAATAAATTTGCAACCGAGCATAATCCGGAAAATAAATAGAAAATTAATAGACAGTTTGATTAAATAAATAAATATTTTCTATTTTCAGGTTTTCATTCCAAACGGACCAGAGATCAACAATCGACGGACAAACCAGAAGGCCTCGATCGATTACGAGGGACCATTATACTTCAAGGTCTATATTTAATTTATATCTGCTTTTATAAAATATTAAAAGCTTGCAATTTTGGAAAGCTATCAAATAAATGTCCCAACTTATTTTAATTTTCAGATCAAGACACGAGTTTGCAGGTTCCGATGTCGAGGTTCAGCCAATTGAAGGCGTCACGCTGAGAAAAGACATAGGCGGAAAAAGAATATCACCAGCCACTATTGATAGAATTTTTGACAATAGTAATCGACGATTATATGGCATGGGAATCGTAGGAAGATTTTTTGGGTAAAAACAATTTCTTCAAAAGTTCTTTAAAATTTAATGCACTCTATTTTACACGTAAAATGATATTCTCAAAACTAAATTAACATCATAAAAATACGTTTTTCATCAGATCTTAACATAATCTAAAAAATTCAATTTCCTTTCTGTTGTTTTTTAATTTCCTCTTCCTTTAAGCCCTTTCTTTAAAATAGAAAGCACCTTCTCGGAGTTCCTTTCTTCTTTACACAAGTTTCAAGTTTCTCCATTCGGATCTTTATCCTCTTTGAAAAGAATTAAATTAAAATTATTAAAGCTACTTATGAAGTATTTAGCTAAATCTCAAAAGAATTTAATACAGCTTTTCCAGCAAATGAATTTAGAAAATCCAATGCTTTTCAAGGAGGTATGCAATTTAAATTGAAGTTTTATTCATCTTCCGTGCGTAATGTTCAAACCATATTTATCAAACCTTCCATCATCTTTAATCGCCATTCTTAAATGTTAATACGCAGGTCGCGTGCTCGTGAAAAATTGGAACACGCTTCACATATGCCATTACGTTTAAAAGAGGGAGAATAAAAATGCTAAATTACAAGCAAGTCTTGGAAAGCGAAACTTAACGGGAAATGTCATTCCATACTATGCCAATAAAATTTTTAACGGAAGTGCCTCGAGAATATCACTGAGACATTTCGAGAATGTCATTCCGTTCAGAACTCACGAGTGTAAAAAAAAAGTGCTCTTATTATACTTACACTTCTTAGAAATTCGCGTTTATAAACTAAAATTCCTCAAATTTATGGGCATTGGATCTAAGTTCTAATTTCAAAATTTCATTTTATTTTAGATTTCTTCATTTTACTTAACAAATATTATAACTAGATACTTTTTCTTTCTGTAGCACTATTTACTTTTTTAATAGAAATATGCATACAGAGCGAAAAAATGTATAATTTTAATATTTGTTGAGTAAAATGAGGAAATCGAATTTTGAAGTTAGAACTTGGTCCAACGTCTTTATTCGCTTAAAAGTTCCAGCCAGTAACAAGAAATTCATGTTTTTCTTTATAGGAGATCATTCAGGAAAAGTGTAGCACATAAACCAGACGTGAGGAAACAACTAGACGACTTTGAGGATCATAGACCATATTTCACATATTGGATCACCACTGTTCAAATTTTAATTTTGATAATCTCACTCGCCTGCTATGGATTTGGTCCAGTTGGAATGGATCTCAGCCAAAAATCAGGATTGGTAAGAATTTCTAAACCACCAAAACTTTGTCTATTTTCTTGGCGTAAATTCAAATTTCTTCTTGAAATAAAAACAAAATATTCCTAGTAATATAAAAAACCAGCTTTTTCAATATAAATATATTTTAACTTGAAATACATTTTTCATTTTTTTTCCGAGCAAAGAAAAAACTGTTACAAATAAAAACACAATTGTCAGATCAAGGATCATAAGTCATAAACGTCGTGTATCATGACTTGTGCGTAGGATATAAATGTGCCCTTATAAATAATCATGAGAGTTCCATACAGTATTCTCGTTATTCATATACACATCCATCGATTCAATCCATTTTCCCGATTCTGTGCCAATGTACACAATTGCAAAATCACGTTTGTTCCCGAATTAATTTCCATTCATCCTCGTTGGCTCCATGTACAAATAGGTTTGTTGATACAATTTATTAAAGCCAAAGAACAATGAAATAAAATCACATGTTCCAGGACGAAATTACTAGAGTGGTCAGTCTCTAGCAAAAAAAGAGGGTTTACGAATTTAATTAATTACATTAAAATCTCCAAACGAATTACTTAACGTTCTTGAATAATGATTCCATTTTCTCTTTTTCTGTGATGACTGTGTTAAATTAATGACATATAGGTATTGTTGTTTTGATTTTAATAAAGTCTTTTTAAATTGTAGGTACTTGTAACGAGTCTTTCTCTACAACAAGTCGACTACCAAGAACCAGCCAATTTCTGGATTGGTCCGAGAGCAGCAGATTTAATTCATTTGGGGGCAAAATTTGCTCCTTGTATGCGAAGGGACATCAAAATTCTCAAAGAAATCGACGTTTGGAGAGAAAGAGAAAGAGACACTGCCTGCTGCATCAGAAATGATGACTCTGGATGCGTTCAATCTAGCAAAGCTGACTGTTCAGTGAGTATTTTTATATGTTATCATCTTAACATTCATTCTCTATTTATTGGCTATTATACTCTCGCCCAGATTTATAATATAAATTTGTCTTTTCCAACCCAACTGGTCCGGGGATTGAGATCGACCATGACGGTAATGATCGCCAGATAGTGAAGCTACACAAATCATATTTTATCATTGTCTTAACCTTTGCATGTCCAATTATAGATAATAATCATTTATTTGTTGTTTAAGGATGTTGGGTCAAACTTCAAGTCTCAAAATTCGATTTCCTCATTTTACTCAACAAATATTATAATTAGATATTTTCTCGCTCTGCACCGCAGTTCACTTTTTAAATAGACATATGCATACAGAGCGAAAAAATGTATAATTTTAATCCTTTTTTGTAAAATGAAAAGAATGAATTTTGAGATTAGATTTCGAATTCCTCGTTTTAAGGAAAAATTATTCAAACAAAATTTTTGTTTCGCTCTATAGACCCATTTATATTTCTAAAAGAAGTACGTATACAGAGCGAAAAAATATCTAATTGTAATATTTATTGATTTAAAATGAAATGGAATTTTGAAGTCAGAACATATAGTTCCAACATCTTTAAATGTAGTTTAGTAAATTAATTTATCAAATTGTAAGAACACTTAGATAAATTCTTCGCTGTAAAAAGTAATCTGATTTTTTACATCAATAACCGAGGGGTATATAATTTTGAACTTAGATTACGTCCTTTAAACTATAAAAATTCAAATTGATTAAATAACAATTTCAGAATAATTTATGTACCCCTCGACGAAAACTGTTTATTAAAAAATTATTTTCACCTTGAGCATTTTCAAACTTTTGTATTAACTAAGTAAAAATATTATTTAAGTGAGTTGGATCTAACTCCTGACCTCAACATTTGAATTCATTTTACTCAACAAATATTATAATTAGATATTTTTTCGCTCTGTAGCGCTATTCAATCTTTAAACAGAGACATGTATACAGAGCGAAAAAAATGTATAATCTTAATCTTTTTTTTTTTTTTTTTGAAAATGAAAAGATAGAATTTTTCGCTCTATAGACATACTTCGTTTTCCAAAGAAAGTCGCCTACGGAGTGAAAAGGTACATCAATCTAATATTTTTAGAGTAAAATGAGGAAATCGAATTTTGAGGATAGAACTTTGATCCCACACCATTAATGATTTTAATTTCTAATCTCACATTTTATTGCGATTAGAATACAATATCGACCTGGAAGAAATGGGGACCTGGAGACAATGGACCTGGTGGAAGAATTAGTGGATCAGTCTGTGGTTTAGATCCGAAATTTTGTGATGCTCCAGCAAGTATAGCTCCATATGAATGGCCAGATGACATTACAAAATGGCCAATTTGTCGAAAGACAAATCCATTTAGTCAAAGGTTTAGGTAACGATTCATAAAATTTTATACACCTTCGTTTCTTTCTAAATAGGAAATTTTTCTTCTTGTAATATAATATTAATCTTTTTCCAGTGGCAATTTTAATCAAGAAGGTAATAGTAATTTCCCTGTGGGTCGTTACAAAGATAAGATGGCAGAGCACATGGTCTGTGAAGTAATAGGACATCCTTGTTGTATTGGTATCCATGGAATGTGTAGGATCACAACAAAAGAATATTGCGATTTCGTACACGGCTATTTCCATGAGGAAGCTTCTCTCTGCTCCCAAGTCGAATGCCTGCATGATGTCTGTGGAATGATTCCATTTTTACACCCTGAATGGCCGGATCAGTTTTACAGACTTTTTACTACAACTTTTCTTCATGCTGGGTAAGCAAATTATTATTTTTCGGAATTCTCAATTTAAAGGAAAATATACCATTATAATTTATGACTGACTTATATTTAAAAGGTTTTATGGTTAAATTAAATAATTTTTTTAAAAGTAAAAATAAAACATGGTTGAGTTGAAACTAAATAAAAAAATTAATCGAGCCCATAAAATTTTAATTTTTACTGTCGTCACAAGTCATCACCTATTCACCTTTTTCCATCTATTTTGAATTTTTTATCCTATATCACCTTAATTATAATTTTTGTAAGGGGTCTAATTTAAACGATCGTCAGTTTTCTAAAATAAGATTAAAACAGTCTCTATTTAATTAAATATAGATAAGGATTTAAACTGCCAATGTATTAATTAATTTTTAATTTAATGATTAATTATTCCTGTTTTTCCTTCTTTTCAGAATTATACATCTCGCAATCACCCTATTTGTTCAATATTTTCTAATGAGGGATTTGGAAAAATTGACTGGTTCCCTGCGCATAGCTTTGATTTACTTCATTGGCGCATTGGCTGGGAATTTGGCTAGTGCAATATTCATTCCTTATAGAGCTGAGGTTTGCAAATTATTTAATCTATAAATAGCAATATAAATTTCACATAGTGCTGAGACATTAATTAAAGAAGTTAGAACAATTTTAAACAAGATAATTGTTACGTCTTCTGGATGTCCTCACTTAGATTGATTGAAGAATAAAATAACAAAGGGTTTTCGATATCGAATTAAAGAAATTCTTTTCGTTTTAGGTGGGGCCAGCAGGTGCACATTTTGCTCTTCTAGCAACGCAGATCGTTGAGGTTCTCCACTGTTGGCCGATGCTGAAGTATCCAAGAAGAGCCCTTTCCAAACTGATAGTAATCCTCGTAGTCTTATTGATGCTGGGTGTTTTGCCTTGGGTAGACAACTACGCTCACCTTTTCGGTTTCATCTTCGGCTTCCTCGCCGCTTATGCCTTCATGCCATTCATCTCCTTCGGTCATTACGACCGCCGACGAAAAGTTCTTCTAATCTGGGTCTGCACAGTCCTTATTGTTGGTCTTTTCACGTTGCTCCTCGCCTTGTTCTACAACATTCCAGTCTACGAGTGCGAAATCTGCAAACTCTTCAATTGTATTCCCTTCACTCGCGATTTCTGTGCCTCGCAGAATATCAATTTCAAAAGGGAGGAACCTGTATGACACACGGGGCCGCGGTTCCCAGTCGAGCGCGAAGTACCGTTCGGCCCCCAAATCAACGCTCGTTTTTACACCCTGGACGAAAAATCGCATCTGGAAATTCTGGCAATGGTCTTTTGCTCTTTGGCATTCGCACGTAGATGGTGTAAATTTTAATCGTGGCAGAAAAGCCGTCCGATGAAGTAGAGGATCGCTATTTTCGTAAATCAAGAAAACGACGCCTTTGAATCGCTGGATAACAATCGACATGGACAAGAGAAGATAAGAAAGTGCGCGGGTTCAATCACAAAAAAAATGACGCAAAAGTTATCCGCTTCTATCTTTCTCGCTACTGCCAAATAAAAAGAACTCTTGTTCGCCGACTGACGGCAAATAGCAATGCCTTAAAATTAAACGATCACCGCGAATCCCGCGGAAGGGGAATTCCGAGAACTTCATTAGCGAAAGTCAGAGAAAATGTAAATATTAGGTATTCATTAATGAAGAGTCACAGGATCACTTTGATGATCGAAGGCAGTTTCTTAATATTATCCTCGTGAATCCTTTTAAATCCTTTGTCATCGAGATATATAAGTCCGGAGGTATAGGGAAGGTGGTCCCTTTACTCGTGTTAATAAATCTAAAGTTGTACATAAAACACAAACGAGCGGCTCTTGTTACATAACTTGTGGAAACGACCTTAATAAGATAGGTTTAGAAAACATTTCGAAAGTGTTTGCATTATTTTCTGCGTCTCGCGTCGTTCTAAGAACGACTCAGGCGGCTTCGAAATTTAAGGGTGTTGGGTTCAACTTCTAATCTCAAAATTCTATCTTTTCATTTTACTCAACGTGTATTAAAAATAGTTATTTTTTTGCTTTATAGCAATACAGCAATACTCTTTTTGAAATTCCTTTAAAATTCATTAAAATTAGTTGGCAGCTCTGATCTCGATTCTAAAGAACAGAGAATCTGTTTTCGATGTAATCGCAATCTCTTTTTTATGATAAGACAAGTTTGGCTATAGAGCGAAAAAATTCAATCACGTGGTAGGTTGACTTGTAGATACCACGCACATACGCAATTAAGTAAAATGAGGAAATTGAAATTTGAAGTTAGGGCTTGAATCCAACACCCTTAAGATATATATATATATATATATATCTTTTCGATTACTCCAGAAAGTGCGAAACAAAAACGAAACAAAGAAGCGATGCTTCGAACTGTGAATGCGAGTTGGTGCTAAATCGGGACTCGCGACAACTTTTCATTTTGGAAAGATTTTTTTTTTTTTTTATAAAAAGCGCGAGAACAAAAGACACAAATATATCAGAACTCTTAATCAATTTTTCTGCGATTGTATATAATAGACTGTCACGAATGACACGTGGTAGGTCGACTTGTAGGTACCACGCACATACGCAATGTCGTTTAAGAATTCTAAGACTAAAATTATCATAACGTCGTGAATGTGTATTTTATTATAATGGGTAACGGACAAAGTGGAAACGTACCATTCGTTTATCGAATCGTATAGCTAACTAAGTCGTAACATGTGAGGAACGAGTTTGTCGAACGTACAAGAGAGAAAAATAATGTGCCACGAAGAGAGATTATGAATTCGTCGGAAAGTCCGATGTTAGCGTTTATACTTATTATAAACATTCGCTGATAAGTATTATTCTTTGCAAATTTTCGAAAGACGTTGATCACTCCACCTGAGATTTACTCGCTTTACGGTGCAGCGATCTTGATTAGTTTCGTCCTGCAATCTTCGAAACAAGCAGCCTTTTCAGGAAAGTATCTCCTGCGAATCAAGACTTTTATGCTTAGAACGAAAGCGATACTAAAACGCAAAATTAAAATGAAAATAAAATATTCAATTTCTCTCTCTCTCTCTCTATCTATCTATCTATCAATCTCTCTCTCCACGTAAGCAATTTAATAGGACTTGAGCCATTCTTTTTTTAAAGGTAGTTAGTAAAAAACTGTCGAGCGCGCTGCACGTAAATTTTCGAGAAGTTATATAGATTGAGTCTGAATCTGAAGGAAAAGCATCTTAAGAATGTTCCAGGTACATCTCCTTTACGAATAGATATTATTCAAACTTACAGTATTTACTCCTATTAGTGTTTTGAAGTTACCTACCAAGTTTCATAATGATTTGCTACCCTGTTTAAAAAATATTTAGATCTGGAACATCCTTAAGGCTACGTATTAGTTATCCCCTTTCTACCTTGTCGGCATTTTTTCTGTGCAATGCCGTTTCTACATTTATTGAGATATCGAGTTAAAAATTTATAAAATTAAAGGAAATACACTAAGGTACGTTTATCTGGTTCTAAATTTTTATTAAAACAAAAAAATTTCAAAAGTTTTTTTTTTTATAATTGTAAATATTTAAGACTAGATAAACGTACCTTAGTGCAATTACTTTAATTTTAGAAATTTTTAACTCGATCTCTCAATAAATGTAGAAATGGCATTGCACTGACAAAATACCGATAAGTTAGGGATCGGATAAATGATACATAGTCTTAAAGTAATTAACTTGTTTTTAGAACGTTTAAATTGTTAAATTTGCGTGCTTGACTTGAAATAAATTTTTGTGGCTATTAAAAAAGAATAAAATGGAAAAACTTGAAAAATTTTTTTAACTTTAAGAGTGATCCAAGTTCTAATCTCAAAATTCGATTTCTTCATTTTACTCAAGAAATATTATAGTTAGATATTTTTTCGCTCTGTAGCGCAATTTACTCTTTAAATAGAATTATGCGTACAGAGCGCGAAAGTCTGTAATTTCAATATTTTTTACGAAAAATGGATAAGTTAATATTTTGAGATTAGATTTCTAATTCCTTGTTTTGTGCAGAAAGTATTAAAATTAAATATTTTTTCGCTCTGTAGACAAATTTCTAGTTCAAGAAAAAAAAGTGCCACAGAACGAAAAAATATCTAATTATAATATTTGTTGAGTGAAACGAGGAAATAGAATTTTGAAGTTAGAATTTGGATCCAACGCCTTTAAGGTCATGTATCAGTTATCCGATCCATACCTTACCGGCATTTTATTCCCTGCAATGCCATTTCTACATTTATTGAGATATCGAGTTGAAAAATTGTAAAATTAAAGTAAATGCCTTAAAGTACGTTTATCTGGTCCTAATTATTTACATTTATAAAAAAATTATTATAAAAAAAAATTTTTTTTATCAAAGTTTAGGATTAGATAAAAGCACCTTAGTGTATTTACTTTAACTTTAAAATTTTCAACTCCATATCGCATATTAACCCTTTGCACTCGAGGCCGTTTCCGCGCGGACTAACCAACAACTCGTAGCGTTTCGTAGCGCCATGCGTAGCGCAAACAAAGTGGTTAGCGAGAGTCACCTCTCGAGTTGCGGCATTAAATCATGTGTTGAGCGAGACTCACCTCTCGAGCAGTGCTCTCAGATCGAGCTAGAAATTTACCCCCTCCACATCCACTATTTTATCGAAAAAAATCAATTTGTCAAATATAATTTGGCAAACTTTTGAAATTATTACTCTTTTCAAGTATTTTCTTGAATTATATAAGAAAAGTTTCCCACATTATATTTAATAAATAATTTTTTTTCGATAAAATGGTAGATGTGGAGCGGGTAAATTTCTAGCTCGATCTGAGAGCACTGCTCTCGAGTGCAAAGGATTAAATGTAGAAATGGCATTACACAGAAAACATTTCGATAAGGTAGGAATCGGATAAGTGATACATCGCCTTAACATGAAAAAAGTTACAATTAGTTGCAGAATACAGAGTGCTAAGCGATAAATCTGTGCACGCAGGTTTATAATAGAAAATGAGTAACGATCATGATCATGAAGAGAGAGGAACGATTATTAATTCGACTTGCAAATTAACGAATACCTTCGCACTGAGGGAGGGAAAAAGTCCCTAAGACCTGCTGTATGTAACGTTAACTTTCGATACATTCGAAAACTTTGTGATAAAACAGTTTTAAGAGGAAAAAAGAGACACAAACTTTTTCGAATTATATATATAGTATACATATATACATACGATGCGAAAGAAAAGCGAATGTGGCGATTGACGACGAGTAACATATTGTTATTATTGTAAATGTGTCACATACAGATAGCATGACTAAAAAACTATGGAGAAAATAAATTGAAAAACTTCGATATTTCCATACCGGTCACAACGAGGTGAAATATTGTTTCGTGATTAAGAGCGAACTAAATTAGATTTTTGATATCTGAATTTCCAAAACTGAAACTGCTGAAACTTTATTTTATTTTAGCTGGAGTAGAATTTGTCGAATAAAATGAAGAAATTTTTCGATTTTCATTGATTGATTGTCGTTTTAATTTGAAATGTATTCGCTTTCGACCCAGGGCGAAACATATTGTAAATAAACGATTGCGTCGAAAATGGACCAAGTGAAGTATACATAAAGTTCATGCGTGTTCTGTAAAACAGAAATTCCGAAATCGATGCGATAGATCGGTCGGAAATGGGATCGTTAATTAAAGATACAATTATTAATCTTCATATTAATGATATAAGGAGTCACGCAGGAAGTAGAAGGCGATCGTTTAGCATCGATTAGTGTATCTTCGACTGAAGAGAACAAATAATCCTCGTTTTTTCTTTGATAAAATTGACAATTCATTGGATTGAATCCAAGTTCTAATCTCAAAATTCAAATTCTTCATTTTACTCAACAAATATTATAATTAGATATTTTTTCGCTCTATATTGCAATTCACTGTTTAAATAAAAATATGTATACAGAGTTCTCTTTTCTTTTTGTAAAATGAGGAAATCGAATTTTGAGATTAAGCCTTTGATCCTTAATCAAATTTTTAGGGAGAGTGACTCATTTTTATCAGAGAAGATGCGATCAGTATAGAAGATTTGAGTCAATGTACACTGAATGACGCAAATGTATCAGTTTAAAAGTGAGTTCTCTGGAACGAAAGGGAATGAAAAATGAAATTGATAGAACAGATCGCTCGCTTCGATTATTGCAATAAAATTCCTGTTTCTTACTTAATACAATCCAACAAGCATTCCACCTCGGTTGTACGGTATTATTTTTCTGTATCCCTGTATCTATAAGAGTGTAAAATTCACGATGGACTAAAGTTATAAATAATGCGATTATTATGATTACGATTATGATTATATCTCTTATTTCGCAGCTTTGATTTTACCAGTACTCTGTAAGATCTTCAATTATGATTATCATTCATAATCATAACGAAATACATTGTACTTGTCGCTGTTATATACATATAT
>JAUESH010000024.1:4196360-4220584 GCA_032275165.1 Synergus magnus | reverse complement strand
GTAACTTCCGATTCCGGTTATATAAAAGCTCGGTGGTGGGGGAAATCTGTCTCAACTCTCCTTAAAGGATCTCTAAAGAGGGCCAGGAACAGGAGTTTGAGGAATCAGAGTCGTCGTTTGACGAGGTTTCCAAGATGGCAAAAAAGACGTCGCTCGAAAAAGCGTCCCAAAACGAGGATAATAATAAAACAAATGACGATTCAGTGAACGACGATGAAGAGCCGAATTTTAGTGATCCTGAGGGATTTGTCGACGACATTTCTGATGAAGGTATGTGCGAAAAATTCATCTTCAAAGTTGGCAACTCAGCACGTTGTTCACTCGTGGTTGCATATGGCGGCTTTAAATCCCATAACCTAAAAATGCCCCACCTGCTTATTTTATTAGAAAAGCCGGAAAATCCTATAATCAATTTTATATCAAGGAAATCCAAGTATTTCTACGGCAAACTTACACTACAAGAGCTACAACTCTTATTCCAAGGCCTAGTTATGACTACGTTTATAAATAAAATATTATTCCGGAGCAAGCTGACATTCGGAAATTTTTTGTGATTTTAAAGATTTTGAAGCATTTAAATAGAGTGCATGCGTCAATTATAATGTTTTTGACTTTAGGATCCTTTTACTGCACAAGAATTCTCTATTTTGCTTTAATTTTGAGTTTTTCTGTTATTTCGGTATTTTGTAGTTACACTGACAGAAATTCTCTATAATAACTTTAAGTAAATTAACGTTCAAGAATTAACAACTAATTAAATATTCAAGGTTGACTGATGATATTTTTGCAATGATAAATAATTTTAGGGATATAAAATGAATTCGAAAAGATTTCAAGTGATTGCAAAAGATTACAAAATATTGTTTTAAAAGTATTTTAGGAGATTACAGAAGATTTAATTAAAGGGATTTAAGAGATTTCAAATGATTTAAGAGCAATTCAAAAAGATTTCAAGATATTTTGAAAGATTTTATGGAAAAATTGAATGTAATTTCGAGATTGCGAGAATCTATTTTCGAGTTGTAAAAGAGTTCGTTTACAGAGCGAAACCCTTAACCCTTGCAATAATAAGAATACAGGATTTTTTTTCATAAAACAAGATAAAATATGCAAATACCATTTTCAGAGCTCCTACCAGACATTCTAATGACAAAACCGTCCGAAACTGATGGCGTTGAGTCAGTAATCGTTGTCGATGGCGTGCCCCAGGTTGAGCCAAACCGTTTGGAGAAACTCCAGGGGGTTATTGAAAAAATCTTCACAAAACATGGTCCAATCGTCAATAAGTACTTTCCGCAAAATGAGAATGGTGTCACGAAGGGGTAAATATTTTTTTCTAATCGGAAGACTCGAAAGTAATAACATTCAATCTTTAACATTTCTAATAATTCTTTTCATTTTTAGGTACATCTTTCTGGAATTCGAGAATCCACATCAAGCTTTGCTTGCTGTAGCGAAAGAGAACAACTTCAAAATTGACAAGTTCCACACCTTCAAAGTGAACTTGTTCACGGATTTCAAAAAGTTCGAAGATATTCCTGAAGACTGGGAACCACCTAAGCCCCAACCTTTCAAGGCTGCAGGAAATTTGCACTATTTTCTACTCGAACCGGATGCGTACGATCAGTTTTCAGTTTTGTCTGGTAACAGTTCAGCAGTTTCTGTTCAAATCTGGCAAAACTCGGCACCTGAACCTACTATCATCGAAGAGCGTGCGGTATGTTTAACAAAATTAAAATATGACTAGTAAGTATACTTCTAGAATAAATGGATATACTATTTTTATATGTATGTTTTTTAACAGAGATGGACAGAGACTTATGTGAAATGGTCTCCTCTCGGAACTTACTTGTGTACCTTCCATAAACTCGGAGTGGCACTTTGGGGAGGTCCTGAATTTACTCAGCAAGCTAGATTCGGGCAAAAGGGCGTTGAATGTGTAAATTTTTCACCCTGTGAACAATACCTAGTGACTTACACTCCTCGCTCGGATGGAACTCCAGATCAAAAACGCGTCGTTATTTGGGACATCTTTACTTCTGCCGAAAAACGGTCCTTCAATTTGGAAGTTTATTCCGTTTGGCCTATCTTCCGCTGGTCCCATGATGATAAATATTTTGCATGCATTGGCGAGGACATTTTGAGCGTTTATGAAACTCCAGTATGGACATTTAAATTAATAATTAATTTCGTTTGCATATTTCCTTACATAATCTTAATTTAAAATTGTATTTTAAATTCAAATTTCAGTCGTTCGGTCTCCTGGATAAGAAGAGCTTCAAGATCCCTGGAATCAGAGACTTTAGCTGGTCTCCTTCTGATAATGTCTTAGCTTACTGGGTCCCTGAAGATAAGGATGTCCCTGCGAGAGTAACTCTTTTGGAAATTCCAAAGTAAGTTAATCTAAACATTTTTTCATATTTGTTTTCAGTTTTCATGTATACTAATTAACTTTTAATTTACAGCCGTAATGAAATTCGTAACAAAAATCTATTCAATGTAGCCGACTGCAAGATATTTTGGCAGAAATCTGGGGATTATTTGTGTGTGAAGGTCGATCGTTTCGCTAAACGCAAGGAGAAAATGGAACGGCAATACACTGTAAGATTTGTTTCTTGAATTTGCAAAATTAAGGGCTTCAAAGTTTCTTATTGACATTCTTGAATAATATAAACTAATTTTTTCAATTTCAGGGAATGTCTTACAACTTTGAAATTTTCCACATGAGAGAAAAGCAAATACCAGTTGACAGTGTGGAAATAAAGGAACCGATTCACGCCTTTGCTTGGGAACCGGTTGGCATGAAATTCGCCATCATTCACGGAGAAGTTCCCAGTGTTAATGTCAGTTTCTACGAAGTGCGTTATGGACACCAACCTGCTCTTCTAAGTGAGTAAATTGTCAGATAAATTGTCTCTTTTACAATTAACTGTAAAATAATTCGTACTTTTTTCCTAATAGAAAAATTCGAAAAGAAGGCTTGTAACCATCTGTTCTGGTCCCCTGCTGGTCAATTCATTGTTCTCGCTGGTCTGACTTCAATGTCAGGAGCACTAGAATTTATTGATACAAACGATTTCACAGTCATGAATGCGACTGATCATTATCAAACTTCTGACGTCGAATGGGATCCCACTGGACGGTAAGAATAAAATTTACTTAACTATTCTCAGTTTAAAATTAGTTTCAAATTTTTATTTAATAAAAATATGTATTTTTAGGTATGTCGTAACGGCTGTCTCGAGTTGGAAAACAAGTGTGGATAATGGATACTGGATTTGGACTTTCCAAGGACGTATTTTAAAACGTGTCAATTTGAACGGCTTTAACCAACTTCTGTGGCGCCCACGACCTCCAACCCTTTTGTCTGCTCAGCAAATTAAGGAAATAAAGAAGAATCTTAAGAAGTATTCAGCTCAATTCGAGAGCAAAGATCGTATGCGACTCACGCGTGCTTCCAAGGTATTTAAAATTATCGTATATGAAAATGACTATTTCCAGAAAATAAAGTTCCATAGTTTACTAATTTATCTTTTTTTTTTTAATAGGAATTAATCGAGAAACGTTGTGCTCTGATGAAAGCATTTTTGGAATATCGTAACGAGAGGATTGAGATATGGAAGAGTCAGAAGAAACGTCGTTTGGAATTACGTCGCCGTAAGTATAAATCTTTACAATTTCTTTCACATTTTTTAAGTATTTAATTGCAATAATTAACCAAAACTCGGAAATTACAGATATCGATACGGATGAGCTGGATTCAGACACAAAGAACGTAGAGGAGGAAGTTGTGGAATTTTTCGTTAAGGAAGAGTCTTTCATCATTGACGACAAATAAAACCTGAGGGAAATAACTTTACTAGCCGAACTTGGAAACCTCAAGGGGGAGAGAATTTTGTGGCGTTACCAGCATTCAACATAGAGACAATTAATCCAGAGTCCAAATTACTGCTAAATTATTGACCGGCATCATGTCGGTTATTTGCGGTAATGGAAAATTCATTTTTTATTACTTCTGCAGTTTAAAAAAAAATTCTACGACGCTGCGCGTTAATCATCCCCATCATAATTATATAAAATTTTACGAATTTTACCATATACCCTACAGAATACTTCATTCCTGGATGAATAAACTCATTGATACGTTTGTTCAAGAAGTCTTTTATTATTTATCCGATCTGTTCCGAAATAAATATGTCATACAAAAGTTCCAGTTTAAATATAAAAATCCGTGTCTTTGAAAAGTAGCTGTAATTAACTAGTACTTTAGTATTTCATAATTGAATGGATTTAAAAACAAGTTTAATAATACTTGCATTTACTCATTTACACTATTATGAGAATAATTTAATAATACGTATATACAATCTTGAAGTATTTTGTTTCCTATTGAGTCGTAAACTTAAAAATAATATCGAAATAAAAAAACTACTACACGTACCCATGCTGGAGGAATTCTGTCTTCCTGGCGGAAAGATCTCAAGTTGACTGCAGTTGCGCTTTTGAATAATCGTTCATATTCTGCTTGAAGCGAATTTTGCAATTTTTCGTTTTTCGTTACTACCGCGATTTGAGTTTCAAGATCTCGTACCACGGATCTGTATCCTAAAATAAAGAAAAAATCTTGAAATTTATGAAGATCATCTAAGCAGTCATCATCTTGAATTTCTTCACCTATTTCACTTATTTTCGAAATTTTTCACCTTTTTATATGAAAAATTATTGACATTGGAATTATAGAATAATTTCGGGTGATTAATGCTTACCGAAATTAGGAGAACCAATCAGAGTAAGGGAAGGTTTTTGCTGATTTGGCAAACTATACCAAAGTCCTTTTGCATGATAAGTCCAACCGGGTCTCGTGAATTCCCATAAAGTGATTCTATCTGTTTGTTGCATTTTTTCACAAAGTTTACAAAACGATTCTTCGATTTTTGTGTAGGCTGCTGGAATTCCTCCAGCGATTCCTTTCGCACCTGAAGTTAAAAAATAAACAAATTATTGTTCTATTCAATTCAATTATAAATATTTTCTAAGGAATATCTATATGATTTTATTACCGAAAAAGCCATTAGCTGTGGGATGTGCAGTTAAAAGATGACAAACCGCTCGACTTTCGTTTAATAAAGCATTTTGATAATCTGTAGTTAAATTAAAGTACCCGGTGGCAAGTCTCAGAGTCGTACCAGAAGGTGCAGTTTTCAGAAGACGAAGGGTCACTTCACTGTCGTGGTAAATATTTAACTGGCTCATTTGTACTAAAGGAAAAACCCAAGTATCTGCTTCTGTGTTTTCTACTAAAAAAATTTAAAATCATCATATCATATAATTAAAGCTAACTGGAATTAATTGTCATTTGTTTGTAAAATTAAAAATGTTTCTTTACTGAGTCTGTCTGTTTTTGAACGCTTTTCCATTTCCTTCTGAAATAAAGTTCGTATCCTCCCCGAAGCATTAGCAGTGAAATTTTTTGTTGGAGTTTCAAGAGGATTACAATCTATTGAATTTGGAACTGTAGTTCCATCTCCCAAGAGACGAAAACTAAATTCTCCAACTTTTTCTACGAGATCAGTATAAAAGTCACAAAGATCTTCACAGTCTTCGATCATGAAGTATCTATCTTGCCTATTTGTAAAGTAATCATTGCTAAGGTTGGCACTGTAAACCAATTTAAAATATAAAAAATGAATGCCACCCAGCCATAATTATTTATCTGAATCTTTTCCATTTTGAGTCCTCAGATAATTAATGTATCTCAACATTTATAATACTAACCCACTAATTATGAGAGTATTATCGAATAAATAAAGCTTCATATGCTGTAACCCAATCATTTCATTGAAACGATCTGGCGTCACAGCTTTTAAAAATCCCCGAAGTTTGGGCGTGTGGTAAAGAAAAACATTCCAAGAGTTTTTCCATTTTCCATTCAAGAAAGGTTGTAACATCTTGCGAGAATTATTTTCACCTCTGGAGCCACGCATATAGTCCAGTAAAATATTTACTTTCAAATCACCATTTCGATCATTTAAAGTTTGCTCTATATTCTCGATCTACAATAATATAAATTATGTAGATATTTTTACATAAGATAAACTATATTAAAAAATAGAATACTTTTAATGACTTAGGAAAACTTACTAATTTAATTTCCAATTTCCCAGTGCCTATATATAAAGAAGATAAGACGATTCGTTTCTCTGCTGTTTTACATTTCTCTAAAAGTGTCGAATAAAATACGGTCGGCTCCTCAATAATTGTGATCTGCAAGAATTCGATTTGTGAATTTTTCTTTCTTTCAGTATCAAAGAAGAAATACTTTTTTGTACCATTAATAAAATGTACCTTCGATCCGTTCACAGGAAAACCTGGAGCGACTTTATGAAGCCATGAAAGGCTGCTGATCTCGAAATGTGCGGTGTCTATTTCAGATAATCGACATCGATCGTCCACCATTGTTATTTGTTCCTTACACTTGTTAAAATGTGTACTAATTCTTCTCAGGTTCCTTAGACCATCTATTCTCTTTGATCTCCGGAATCTGAAACATTCAATAAAAAGATATGTATTTAAAAATACCTTTATCCTTATACTTTTCTAATAGTAATTAATAAAGAGTAATAGTGTTGGATCCAAGTTCTAACATTAAAAGTCGATTTCCTCGTTTTACTCGACAAATATTATAATTAGGTATTTTTTCGCTGCATAGCACTTTTCTTTTTTAAACTAGAAGTTTGCCTATAGAACGAAAAATAAATGAATTTGAAATTTATCCTCAATGTTAACTTTTCATTTTTCGTAAAAAAATGTTGAATTTACAGACTTTCGCGCTCTGTATGCATAATTCTATTTAAATTTTAAGGACCGCTACAGAGCGAAAAAAATCCAATTATAACATTTATAGAGATTAAAATTCTAAATTCAAACATACAATTTTTTAAAACTATTTCCTACAAGTTAAACAAACAACTATTTATATTTACTCCCGAAATAAAAATTACGTTTTAAAACAAGGTGGGAATTTAAATTAAGTTTTTCAATCAATAAAAAATGTGAATAAAGTATCTTATAAAACGTACATAAATAATATGTCTTTTTTTAAATAACGTCATATATAAATAGGATGTGTTAAAATTACTAAAAATAGGCGCAGTTTATATATATATTTTTTTTTAAATTAGGTGTATGACCTGTATGACGTTTAGGTTGCGTCAAAAAATGTGGTTAGTTTTATAGGTTATGTCGCAATGTTACCTTTTGAAAGCAATAATTCGCAATGACGTAGCCGACATTACCCATCCGTGTGTAAAGATCGCTTAATAAAACCTATAATCTTTTAAGGATGTTTTTTTAATACAAATAAATAACTAAATTTCACAAAATTTGAGTAAAAACGATTCAGAACAGTTCGTAGAAAGAAAAACTGGCGTATGACTTTTATCCAATGAGAAAGCTCCATTTCTACTAATGATTGTTCATTGGCTCTAAAGAAAACCACGTGATCTCAGAGCACGTGGAGCACATGGTGGCAGTTTCCTATACATATCTATTTTTGAAATGTATTTTAATTAAAGATGGAATTAATATTTTCTTTTATTGAAATAAAATTATTTATGAACAATAATTAAAATAACATTTTTAGCTTTTCGAAAATTCCCACGAAATATGTCTGTTGCCCGACGTATGCGCAGTAGAATTGTGCGAATTGGTGGTGCGAGAATTAAAAAAATTTAAGCAATCGAAAGATCAACAATTTAATTAAAACTGGTTTCATTCTTTCATTCGTAATGTTTTAATATCTTTTATGTCAAACAAGATTGTCTGAATTGATTGTACTAGCAGCCATTTTTCATGTGTTGCTAGGCAACAAAAACTGGACACAAAAGTACACAAAGGTTAAGGGGTAAAAATGTCAAAATGGTGTAAAAATGCAACAAGAAAAATCATAGTGCAATTCTTATTTTAGAAAGCAAAAAAAAATGTTGCTTAAGTATATTGGATCTATTTTACCTGCTCATGTAGGTATTAAGAAAATTTTAAAATTATACTTTCTAAAATATTCTGTTCAAAAAGGTTTTGTTGATTCTACGTGTTAATTATGTTTAATATTAATTATTATACAGGAACAAGAAAACAGAATAGCTGGAATTGCGTGGTCACCTAATAATTTAAAACTAGCTGTTGCATTATCCGATCGCTCAATATATTTGTTCGATGAAAAAGGAGTGAGAAGAGATAAATTTTCCACAAAACCGATTGATGCTAAAGTATTGTATTTTCCAAATTATAAACCTGTTTAATTTAATGTAATTTAAGTTAATTTATTGAAATTTGATAATTTGCATTTGATTTTCAAATTTTACAGTTTGGTAAGAAAAGTTACGTAGTCAAGGGCATCAGTTTTTCCCCAGACTCGACAAAGATTGCAGTGGGCCAAACCGACAGTATTGTTTATGTCTATAAAATTGGAGAAGAATGGTAGGCCTCTTTCCTAACCAAAAATAAGTCAAAAAGGGTGTTGGATCAAAGTTCTAATCTCAAAATTCGATTTCTTCATTTTACTCCCAAAAAATATTAAAATTCTGTATTTTTTCGCTCTGTAGGCTACTTCTTTTTCGAAATAGAAATATGTCTACAGAGCAAAATTTTCCAAAAAAAAAAGTATTAAAATTATACATTTTTTTGCTCTGTACACGTATTTCTATTTAATGGGTGAGTAACGCGTTACAGAGCGAAAAAATATCTAATTATAATATTTGTTAAGTAAAATAAAGAAATTGAATTTTGAGATTAGAATTTCGATACAACACTCTTAAAAGACAACATTGGATTCTAATAATTGCGATTTTATAAAGGGGAGAGAAGAAGGTGATTTGCAACAAGTTCAATCAAAGTTCAGCCGTAACATGTCTGGCTTGGCCTTCAGAAGGGCCAATTGTGGTCGGATTGGCAGATGGCAAAGTTCGAGCAGCTTTAGTAAAGGCCAACAAGGCCCAAACTTTATATGCTGCCGATTCTATGACAATCGCTCTTGCGACAAAGTAATTCAATTCGATTATTTACGGATTCACCCTAAATGAAGAGATAAGTAAGAGATAAATAAAGAGATAATAAATTCCTTTTTCCAGTACACGAGGGACAGGATTTTTATCAAGCCACGCAGATGGAAGCATTATAAGATTCTTCGTATCAGACAATGGAAATACGGAACCTTCAGGTCGAATACTTGTTCACAACGTCCCAGCCTATAGTTTAGCATGGCCTCAAGGTCACATCCTGGCATCAGGATCTGATAAAAGAATCACCTTCTATGATTCTCGAGGGAAGGTAGTTAAATCTCTAGATTACAGTCGTGACCCAGAAGAAAAAGAAATTACGATAGCCTGTTGTAGTCCCAGTGGACAAAGTGTAGCTATCGGTTCCTGGGACAAAGTCAGAATTATAGACTGGATTCCTCGACGTTCTGCCTGGGAAGAGTCAAATTGTCGCATCTTGCCTAATTTTTATACAGTCACCGCTCTAACTTGGCGAAGAGATGGCTCAAGACTTGTAATTGGTGGTCTTTGTGGAGCTGTAGAACAATTTGAAACGATTCTTAGACGTTCAATTATCAAAGGAAGTCACGAAGTTTCGTATGTTGGACCAAGTCAAGTTGTCGTCCGCCCTTTGGACAACAAGAGCCACCCAGTCATCATTAGGTGAGAATCTGAAAGAAACTAATATTAAGGGGTCCAAGTTCTAAACCCAAAATTAGAATTCTTCATTTCACTCGACAAATATTATAACGTCTATTTAACTAAATTTTTTATTGAAAAAAAAAAAACAGATCACAAACAGGAAGCGAGATAGAAGACGTCAAAGTCGTGGGTCGTAGAGACAATTACATAATAGCGAGGACTGCCGTGAGTTTGTTAATTTGCGACATCGATTCGAATCTTTTGAGTGAAATTCGTTGGAATCATAAAAACGGCAAAGAAAAGTTCTTCTTCGAGTATTCTTCAGTCTGCTTGATATATTACAGCGGAGAACTCAGTGTCGTAGAATATGGGAAGAACGAAATTTTAGGTTCAGTTCGAACTGAAGCTGTAAACCCGCAAGTTGTCAGTGTGAGAATTAATGAGAGACATGTTCCTGGAATGCCTGAAAATAAAAGATTAGCTTATTTACTAGACCCAAGAACAATTCGGGTGATAGATCTTCCGACTGGGATAACAATTAATATTATCAATCATGATGCTAGGGTCGACTGGTTGGAACTGAGTGAAACTGGTCATAGAATTCTTTCTCGAGATAAAAGGGGAAGACTCTGGCTGAACGATGATCAGGGAGGACGAATTCTTCTCTTGACTGGGACGAGTTTTGCTTCGTGGGTTCCAGGTATTTGCAAACTATATTTGTATACTTCATTATATTACTAATTACAGTCATCACAGTAGCATTACAGTATTATCCGGAAAAGTTTTTCAAACGTTTTTTCCAACCCCAAAAATGACCCGAAAATATCCTACAATTCCAATGACAATAATTTTTCATAAGATTCAAAACATTCAAAATATGTAAAAAAAAAAAAAAAGGTGAATAAGTGAGGACCTATGATAACTGTAATTAGTTATATAATTACTGCTAAGGCTAATATAGCAAAAGTAAATTCAAATTTCAGAAAGTGATGTAGTAGTCGCTCAATCAGGACAAACCTTAGCAGTTTGGTACAACGTGGACGCTCCGGAGGCAGCGACCTTGATATCAATTCGAGGAGACGCGATGGACATAATCCGAGAAAATGGTCAGACCTCAGTAATGGTAGAGGAGCCAGGAGGAAAAGTAGCCTACCTCCTAGACGAAGGTCTCATTGAATTTGGAACAGCTCTCCATGATAATGACTTCGGAAGAGTCGTCCTCTTCCTCGAGGAATTTGGTGATCGACCCCAAGCAGAAGCAATGTGGGAAAACGTAGCAAGAAACGCCATGAGCTCCAGGAATCTACTGGTAGCCGCAAGATGTTATGCAGCTCTTGGTGACATTGCCTGCTCCAGATTTCTTCGAGACATAGTAACAACCGGTGAAGAATTCGTTGAAGAAACTGGAAATGATGCTCTGGCTAATCCAGAATGCTGGGCAAAGTTAGCAATTCTCAACGGCGAGTTAAAAACCGCAGAGGCGATTTATCTCGAACAAAATGAACTGGAAAAAGCTCTTGAGATGTATCAGAAGTTCTGGCACTGGGAAGATGCACTCACCCTGGCTCAAAATCGTGGTTGGTCTGGTGTAGCCGAATTAAGAGATAAGCACTTGACTTGGTTGCTTGAAAGTGGTCAGACTGCAAAGGCAGCTGCAGTGATAGAATCTGATAATCCAAGAAGAGCGATTAAATTGTATCTGGAAGCTCATCGACCTGGAAGAGCCGCCAGGTTGATTTTAGCGAATGACGAGCTGCTGGAAGACACACCCCTAGTCAACGAAATCCTCAAAGCTCTCAAGTCGACTTATCTCATGGAACTTGCTGGAGAGATTTACGAGAGGATTAATGATTATCCCGCTGCTATTAAAGCTTACGCCCAGGCTGGAGTTTTTGCAAGAGCTCTTGACTTGGCAAGACAAGCTGAGCCCAATTCGGTTGTGAGTCTCGAGAAAGAATGGGGACATCATTTAGTTGAGACTGGTCATTATGATGCTGCGATTAATCATTTCATTGAAGCTGGAGAAACTTCGCTGGCTCTCAATGCTGCTGTCAATGCTCATCAGTGGCGAAAAGCTCTGCAGATCATCCAGGTTATCGAAATGGACGATCCTGAAATTAGGAAGCAATGTGAGAAACTTGGAGAGCACTTTGCTTCAGTAGGCGATAGAAATTTAGCAGAGAACCTATTTCTACGAGGTGGAAAGGCTCAACGAGCTGTTGAAATACATATAAAAGCTGGAGATTGGATTCGTGCTCAGGAAGTAGCTCTGGGTCATATGGATCCTGAAGAGGCAAATGAAATACTTGCTGGTCATGCGGAAGCTTTGCAGGAAGCTGGTGATCTACGACACGCGGAGGCGTTATATATCGCAATAGGAAAATACGATTCAGCAATCGCGATGTATAGAAAGGCTGGACATCGAGGAGATATGATTAAGTTGGTTGCTAAATACAGGTCTGATTTGCTTCAAACGACTCATGCCCATTTGGCGAAAGAGTTGGAAGCTGCGGGTAAAATTCGAGAAGCAGAGGAACATTTTCTGGGAGCTGGAGATTGGAGAGGAGCTGTGAGTGCTTACAGATCTGCTAATATGTGGGAGGATGCACTTCGGGTTGCAAAACAAGCTTCGAGTGAAAAAGCTGCCCAACAGGTAAGATGAATAGGTGATAATCTATGGTAACTGTTATATAAATTTGTTCTCTTAGGTTGCTTTGATGTGGGCTCGAACCTTGGCTCCGGAACTTGGTGCAAAATTACTAGGAAGGTTAAATTACCTGGACCCTTGCTTGCAACTAGCTTGCGAAGCAAGTTTGTTTGATTGGGCGTTGGACGTAGTAAAATATGGAACGCCGGATCAGCAGAAGGAAGTACATTATCGACATGCGATGTACCTAGAGGATGAGGGTCAATATGCTGAAGCTGAGAGAGAATTCGTCAAGGCTGACAAAGCTATGGAGGCTGTTCAAATGTATATCCATACACATAATTGGGAAGCTGCTGAAGAAGTTGCCCAGAATCACAGTCAAGAGGCTCTTTCACAAGTACTTGTAGCCAGGGCAGCGGAAGCTGTCAAGGATCAGGATTATAGCACTGCTGAGTCTCTTCTGCTCAGGGCACATAAACCTGAAATTATTATCAACCATTATAAGGTAATTCTTAGGTAAATGAATAAATTAAAAAATCGAATGCGATTCGCGATAAGTGAATTTGATTTTGCCCAACTCTGCAACTTAGCAACTAGTATTTTTTATTTTCATTTTTATTTTTCTGATGCAGAATGCAGGGATGTGGTCTGAGGCAATGAGAGTTTGTCGTGAATACCTTCCAAGTCAGGAAGCAGCTTTGAGACGAGAGTTAGGTCAGAAAACTTCACAAATAGATGGCGGGAACAATCTTGAAGAAGCTCGGCGGTGGCTAGAAGTTGGGGAAGTTCGAGCTGCTTTGGATATTCTTCTTCTCGATCCTCAAGCTTCAAGAGCTGCTCTAGTTCAGGCAGCAGAGATTCTTCTTCACCAGGCTGAACCTGACGTTGCTGCTCATGTAGGAGCAGATCTAGGTGCTCGTTTATTTGCCGTTAGAGAACACGCTCTTGCTGCCCAGGTCAATATAAATTCAATTAAAACTTCAAATCCAAATCACAGTCATGATGACTGAAAAAAAAATATATAATACTTACCAAGTGTAAATGTTATAGGTATTTCTTCAAGCGGACAGGCTAAAGGACGCGATAAATTCGCTCGCAGCAATTGGTGAATGGGATAGAGCCAAACGTGTAGTTCGAGAGCTTGCCCCAGACTTGGAATACTACCTGGAAGAAAAATACAAAGAGGCAATGATAAGAGACGATAAAATGGACAAATTAGCAGAAGTGGATGCAGAAACTGCTCTGGAAATTCTCGTACGCAAGGGTCAGTGGCCTCAAGTTTTCGAAGCAGCAAGTTCAAAAAGTTCAGCTCTCTTGCACAAATACGTAGCTTTGAGAGCTGCCCAGCTGCTAAAATCTGACTCTGCAACTCAAGCTTTACAACTCTACATCCAATATGGAACACCACCGATTCCTCAAAACTACAATCTTTACTATCACTTAGCAGAAACAATCCTTAACTCTAGTGAATCTAACAACGAGTACAGATACCTTTCTCAACTTCGCGACATATTATTAAATCTAACAAAGAATATCGACTCACCGGAACACTCCCATAAATTTGAGAGACTTCTGCGTGCTGCTCATTATTCCAGTTTCAGATGCGGTGCCAGATTTTTTTCTCCACTCTCAGGACTTGTCGTGAAAACTTCGATTGTGCTTCTACGATATTCTGATATTTTAATGGCTGATCGGTGTTACTACGAAGCTGGAATAGATGCGAGATCTGCAGGACTTAATAGTGAGGCCTTCGTCTTCCTAAATCACTTTTTGGACCTGGAAGAATGTATTGAGGAAGGCGACGGGAGTATTCTTGATGTAGATGACCTCAGAGTCACAGATTTCCCTCTGGAAGTTCCTCTTCCTTCAAGTCTGAGTTTGTCTAAGGATCAGCGCGAAGAAGTTAGAGAATGGGTGCTAACTGTTTCGATGGATCAAAAAGTTGAGCAAGGATTACCGACTGATCATCGGGGAACTTATATAGGATCACTTACGAATTCTTCTGATAAATCTAATCCACTCCAGGAATGTATTTTGACCGGTTATCCAATTCGAGGACCGGTTGTTAGATTCGAAGGGTCGAATCGAGTCGCTGATCGAGAAGACTGGAATAAATTAGTCAACACGGCCAGGCAAGCTCCTCCAGATTCTCCACTCAATGATGTTTTGGTCTTCATTCAAGAATGGTGTGGCGTTATTCCTAATTATTCATTTTAATGTAGTAGTAACAAATATTTAAGGAGTTGGAATTAAGTTCTCATCTTAAAATTCATTTTCTTCATATTACTTGATAAATATTATAATAAGATATTTTTTCGCTATGTATATAACTACTAATTTTTTTAATGGAATTTCTTGGTTTACGTAATAAGTATTAAAAGAAACAATTTTTTTCACTCTATAAGCAGATTACTATTTTAAAACAGAATACATCCATAGAGCGAAAAGGTATTTTGTTCTAATAATTGTTGAGTAAAATGGGAAATTTAATTTTGAGATTAGAATTTGGACGCATCTTTACCATCGTCATTCGGTTTGGAACCAAAGAATTTATTAAAATCAAATCGCACTAGCTCACAAAAAATAGGCGACATAGGTTACTTAATCAAGAATAAACCTCTAGCAAAGATATCTTTGCCTCTAGTCGAGTACGAATGTACATGTAACAAGTTCCTCAAGTATTATAACATAAAACCGAAGAGTATCTACGTATAAGAAGAAAACTTTCAAATAGTAAACTACACCTATCACTTTCACACAGCGAGAGCGAAATACAGTCGACTTTGACTAATCGTACACTAACTAAAATCGAAAAACTGACTAACCACAAAGTAATATTATTGACCGTCTTTGGGCCTCTTCAGGCGTCTTTAAGTGTGCAATTATTTAAAAAAAAGGCCCGTGGTGAGGGGTGTACAATGACTCAAAGTCTTCACTATGGAAAGTGTGCACTTAGTCAAAATCGGCTGTACAATATTTATATCTACTACTCTCTGACTTTTGCAATATGTGTATGTATGTATAATATTATTTATAATGTATATGTATAGAATAATACAAGTTATAAAGTACATTTTTTTGCGAACCGCAAGTGTTACGTCACTACTGTTGCGTGATTCTGAATACAGGACCAATCCTTAAAAAAAACCTCCTTAAAACAGAACGCAATTCAGGTTTGAGATCGAAGCACATGACTTCGCATAAAAGCGGATAACAATTCGAGGCGTGCACTGCAAATCGATTGTCGGACATTTTCAGAATTCGCGTCAATAAAAGTAAGAGAATCGGGGTCCAGGCGTCTCTGTGGGCTTCGGTTGACAGTGCCAAGAAGTATTCTAAGGCCTCCCGAGCAACTTCGTTGAGATGAGCTTCAACCTTTGGCCAATCATTTCTGTGAGCTTCGTCGCTGTACATTTTGAAAAGAATTCTCAGCGCGCAAGCGAGGGATTGAGTCTCTTGTTTCAAAAGACTAGGTTTCACATTCCCTCGAAATCCAGCCTTCCAAAGAACATTTCTCTGTTCATGATTCGAGTTAAAGTTCTTGGCGAACCGGTGAGACTTCAAAAGACACTCAACAAGTTGCAGCAAATGATTTGCAGTCAAGGAACAATACATGCCCTGTTCCTCTTTTTGTTGGTCTCCTCCGTTGCTGCTCCCGAGTTCATTAGACTTGAGATTCATCATATCAGCCTGAGCGAGGGCCAGATTCTCCTGGTCCTCTTTTCTCGAGGTCGCTGGATAGAAAACTACGTTATCGATTGTCTGAATCAGTTCCAACTGAACGACACACTTTATGAGCAATGCAGAGAAAACCCTTGTTCGATGGTTTTCTCCGTTTGCTAAGCTCTGGCTACTATTACTTCTTTTCAGAATACCGATGTGGCTCTCAGATTCACCTGTAATGACATCCAGGTCTGATTCTTTGTTAGGCGACTGTGGTTTCCACGTAAGCAATGCATTTGGTAAGGTACTTTCGAAGATATCAAGGACGCAGCCACAGGTTTTGTTCCACGTTTGTTCGTCGAACTTTATTCCGTTGCTGATGACCAAGTTTTCTAGACAATTTGTCCCCGACCTTGCCAACTGTTCATTGTCTTGCTGCACACACCACAAAAGCTGGGAGTATAATTGCTCAAGGAGAATAGGACCTAGAGTATCGTAGAACTGAGAGAAGACGTCCACTATTGCGTAAAGGGCGTGGTTACAGGTCGTTGTCATCCACTCTGCCTTCTGTAAAAGCAAATATTTATATTAAATTATAATATTATAAATATTTCAGTCATCACCTATTGTTATAAAAAAGGTGATTTTTTAAATAAAAATAGGTTGAAAAAAATGTTAATGACCCAGATTTATCCTATAATTCCAATCTCAATCATTTTTCATATGATTCAACTTCATCGATTGAAAAAAGGTGAATAGGTGTTGAGTGAAGTTTTAAAATACCAATTTAGAAAGTGGCATTTAGATACTGGGAGCTAAAGAAAAGTATTCTTACCTCTGTATGCTGCTCAGGTAGTTTCATGTTGTCGAATATTCTGAAGAGGACTTGGAACAAATCTTTCCACCAGTGAGGCTTGAAAGAAGCACCATGAGTCTTTACAACATCGAAGAGGACAGTCAAGGCTCTAGTTCTCACGTCTAATTTACACCTGCTGACGACGCAAGATAATTCGAAGAGTAGAGGAAACCAACCTCTTACCTACAAATAGAGATATAAAAGTTGTTGTTTAAACTTGTAAATAGAATTGAATATTAAAGTATTTAAATGGAGATTTATATTCTCACCCAGGCGCGATCTTCTTCCGAAACCATTCCATTGTCATCCATCATGCCCTCGGCGAATAAGTGAGGGTTCATGTCGATATAGCAGGCACAGGAACGAATCAGTCTTATAGCTTCCATACTTGTATCAGGAAAGGACGCATTACAAGCAAATTCACTTAGGCACTTAACTGCATCTTGAAAGGAATCTACCATGATGCTAAAATCTTCTGCATACAATTCATCTGCAAACAAGTTCAATTACAAAATAAACTACCATCGTAAACAACGCTGTTAAATTATAGTTCTAACTATCTAAGTAAGGTTGTCAGTCATTGACAACCTTACCTTGACCTTCAATCAAAATAAATGAAAAATGTGAATAAGTGATGACATGTAATAACTGAGATATAAATAGTTAAATACTTACTAATAATCTTTCCCGTCATCGAAAAAGCGAGTTCAACAACCGACTCGTCGCGATCACTCGCTGCGTGGTGGAAAACACTAAAGATATTTTTCCAGCCGGATCGAATATTAGGTGCCTGGGAATGAACAATTTGGGCTACGCATCTGACGACCATATCCCTAATAATCGGCGAGCGATTTTTCTTCATAATGTGTTCGAACGGCCTGAGGAATTCCTTTTGAAACCTGAAGTTCGCAAATTCTCCCTTTTCAATAAATTTTGTAGCAAGTTGCCTTAAAGAATCGACTGCGAAGAAGGAAATATCTTGGCGTGGACTGCAACCAACCCTGTCAAAGTGTTCGCCGATAACCTGCCAGATTCGAGACCACTGAAGCCTAATACGACCCATATTGTAATACGAAATTTCCACTATTTTTGTTAGGGAGAACATTCGAGGTTGAGTTGGATGCGCCAATTCTTCAAGCGAAACCTGGCACAGGGCTTTGACGAATTCCACTATCGCGTCACCATCGAGTCTTGTGGATCCGGTGAATATCCTGTCGACAGCTACGACGACGCTTTGCGAACTAGTTTCGCCAATAGATTCTTTCACACTCGCTAAAATAAAAAGTTAAGTGATTATAATAATTCAGAGTAAATTTTAAAATGTAAATTTAGGAAAGGAATTAAGGGTGTTGTTGGATTCATGATTAAAATTATGCATTTTATCGCACTATAGTCACACTTCTACTTTTAAAATGAGTAGTTATAATATCTGTCGAGTAAAATAAGGAAATGCCATTTTGAGATTAGAACTTGGATCCAACACCCTTATGATTCAGGTTACTTACGATCAAGGGAACTAAGATTCAAACTATTAGGTTGATGCGAATTGTTGTAGGTAAGATTTGTGAGATTGGCAAGAGGCGATGGAAAGTGAGGTTTTGATGGAGGTCCTAGAAGTTGGGGTCTCACTCCGGTTCCAATCAACTGAGCGAGTTCTAGTTGCGATATGCATTTCACGACATCGAGCCACGAGCTTCCAAGGTAATTTCCATCCGTGTGAGCAACGGTTATCAAGGTCTTGATTGTATCGATATTCTTAGATTTCATTTCTGTTATTGGAGAATTTGCAGTTAGGAGAGTAAATCTTGCCAGTGCTTGAACGTAAGCATCACGTTCCAACTGTAATTCAAAAGAATTAATTTTATTAAAAGGTAAATTTATATTTTTTTGAGCTTTTGAACCATATTACAGTCATAACAGTACCTATATTGTCATTTAAAAAAAGTGAAAAGGTGACGATTGATTAGTTTTGAAGGTTGAATAAATTAGACTCACCGTCATGTGAAAAATACAGGCAATCCGAATTGCACAGCGAATTCCGTCCAAACACAAGGAAGCAATTTCAGGATCGTCACAATCCTGAAGTCCCACACTGAAAGCAGCCAAGAAAGGAGTCCACGCTATTTTAAACATAGGCCTGACGTGCTCCAGGTGTTTTGCAGTTGTGAATGGAGCCTGAACGTGACTCACAGATTCCATTAAATTTTTCGCTGCAGTCGAAATAACCTCCATTTCCATGTTCCACAAAAGACGTCGCTTCTTTTCACTGGATATAACTGCAATCCATCATGAATATCATCATTACTATATTATATGACTAAATTAAGAAAGCAGGACAATTCCAGGGTGGCAATTCGGCGGACGATTTCAAATTCCCGGTTTTTTCCCGGTCAGGTCGCCACCCTGAATTCGAATTAAAGTTGATTCGCTACCTTGTTTTCCAGGCCTGTTTGGATTTGATTTCATTTTGATTTCGTTACCAGCAATCTCGTCGTAAATTTTCGACAAGTACTCCTCGGGCAAGTCCTCATTGTCACTAATTCTTCGGTTTAGTTTGATATATTGCTCTTTGGTCATCTTATTTTTGACCTGAGGCGAATGCAAATCAGTGGTGAGCATAATGATTGAAAATCCTAAAACGTAGGCAGTGTCCGCACTAGTGAATAAACCGTTGCTGCGACAAAAGATACGTTTCATTAATAAATCTAAATTTGGAAAATTTTTCGAGGGAACATTTTAAGCAAATCTGTATTTTTTTTTTATTTTAATCTTACTTCGGATTGCACTCGCAATATCGACTCGCGAACTTTTCCATTAGTCGGTCAATCTTTTGAGCTTCTCCAGGAAGTCGAAATCCTTCTAGAAAATACCTGAGAGCGGTAACCAAATCTCGTTTGGCAAAGTCCATCTGGTCAATGTAATTGTACATGACTACGTTGTGATTATGGTCACCCAGGAAGTCGCCAATTGCGGTTTTGTCAAGACGCTCATCGACGTGGAGCCACCTGGCTATCTCGGTCGGCGAAGTTCCAAGGAGGCTTTGTTCTTGAAGATACTGAATTCCTTTACTTGGCTTACGGTTGAATCTAGAAAGAATTTCCAAAGATTTAAATCAGATTCACGGCCTGATTTAACTCAAATTATTTACTATAAACAACTTTAGTACATTTTTCTATTTCGACACTTGAGCCATCATTTAATTCAGAAGATTTCAAAGGATTTTAAGAGATTTTAAATAAATAAAAAATGTCAAGGGATTTCAAGCAACTTTATGCAATTTCAAGGGTTTTTTTAAAAAGAATTCAAAAGAATTTCTAGATTTTAATAGTTATAGTTACTTTTTTCTTTAAATAACTAAGTTACTGCAAAAGATATAAGTAACTCATCTTTTTCAGTATCTTAGATACTTGTAAAAGGTGACGACCCGTAATGACTGATACTTACATCTCGATTCCACTTTCCCAGACCTCTTTCTGCTGTTTTTGTACTTCGTATTGTTCCGGAGAGTCCGGCACCTCCTTATTTCCAACGAGACTAGAATTTGCGGAAGATAAACTACCAGCACTTCCATATCGTGGCAAGGGAGGTTCAAGAGGCGGATCAGGAGGTTCCGTTGGCAATTGTTGTTCTGCAGGGATACTGGGATTCACATAAAGATCTCTACTCCATTCAACCATGCATTTCAGAATAGAAACTAAACATTCGAGGCCTCTTATCCTCATCGATTTCTCTTGATTGGGAGACGCCCCTAGCTCTAAAGCATGACGACCTTGTGCTATTTTCGATAAATCGTTAACAAGCCTGAAACAGTTTGAAATTAAAAATAGATTCAAAAACAAAGTGACGATAATTTAATCAATAAACAATTTTAGTAAATTTCAATAACAAACCTTTCAAATAAGTTAGCCGCAGAAAGATCACAGTCATAGTTTACGTATATATCCACCACACTTTGTGCGTCTGCACAAATCCGAGTGAGTGCGTGGATTACCATCCACTTATGTTCAAAGGAACTACTCGACGTCTCAAGTATATTCATAAAAATCTCCTTGAAAAATACCTCTATCTGCATTTTTAAATGTACTTTAAAGCGAGCCAGTAAAGCGAGGAACAGAGCCAAGGACAATTCAAAGACTTCAGGAACAGAAGAGACACCGTTTTTCGACAAAGCCACACACAAATACTGTTTTATCGCAATCACAAACATTTCGTTGGATCTCAAAATCGGTCCAGCGTTTTGTAGAATACCGAGGAGTAATTGTAGCGATAAAATCTTTGATCGCAACTCATGGGATCTGCAGATAAATATTCCATTGTCAATATTTTCCATAAAGAAATTAATAAGATGAATTACTTAGAATTTAAAATGATTAAGGGTGTTGGATCCAAGTTCTAAAATCAAAATTCGATTTCCCTATTTTATTCAACAAATATTATAATTATATACATATTTTTTCGCTCTGTATATTTAATTTTATTTCAAAAATCCCTACCAGTACAGAGCAAAAAAAAAATCTAATTATAATATTTATCAAGTAAAATGAAGGAATCGCATTTTGACGTTAGAATTTGGATCCAACATCCTTAAGGTGATTCACTAACTTAGGATCTGGAGTACCATCAGGCAAAGGTTTCATTGAAAGTTTACAGAGAGCTCTAAAGACCAAAAAGGCGTCTTTCTGCAAAACGTGAGTGAATTTTGCCGTCACCATGTTGTCACTCTCAGCAACTGCTTCGTCTGTATTGTCGTCTGCAGGCACTTGATCCAAACTTATTGCATCCGAAGGAGCAGAGGTAGGTGGATCTTCAGGAACAACCGTGATGACAACATCGTCTAAAATAGATTTTACTATGCTCTGAGCCTCGTGGACATTTTCTACAACCGGCTCTTCGTTAACTACAGGCTCGCTTTCCGTTTCCGTCCCCGAAGTTGCTGAATTATCTGGTTGTTCCAATTCTGATTTTATGTGTTCCTCCTCCTAATATCAACAAATAAATTATTTAACTTGTAAATTAGAAAGCTTCCAACAAAATCCTAAAATTTCAAGTTTTTAAAATATTTCTTTGAAATTTTTTTGAATTCTTTAAAATCTGTTACGTCTCTTGAAATCTATTGATTTTTATAAAATCTTTTGGAATCACTTCATTCTAGTTGAGTAAAATGGGGAATTTAACTTTGAGGATAGAATTTGAATCCAACACCCTTAAAGTTTCCAGTTACCTTTTACAAATATGATTTTTATTCTTATTCTTCTATTCTAAACCAAAAGGGGGTTTTATTTTCAAATTTCTCACCGCTTGAGTTTCCATTCGAGCAAAAATAACGTTGATCATTTGCGTGAGGGTGGCACGAGCCGTCGTCTGATTGACTAAATTCCTTGAAGCGAGGTATACATTGTAAACAGTACGTATAGTCAATAAAACAGTTCCTTCGTGTACTTCCACATGTTGACTGGTCATGACAGTCAAAAGAGCTTTAATGATTTGCAACTGCACTCCCTCGTCTGTCTGTGGGCCCATAAAACAAGCACATATTGTTTCTACAATACGAACTATCAAAAGTTTACTTGGGTCTGTGGAATCAGGAACGTTGCCTGTTAGATGTCCATAAGCTATCAACTTTTGCAGACAGTCTAGTGAAGTGACTACAATTCTCGGGGATTTACTCTGACATGCCAACTCGAACGGTAAAAAATACTTTTCGGCAGAAATGACACTTGAGTCGCTCTTCGGCTGAGGCAATGCGTTGGAAATTGCTTCTTCGCCTTGGGAATTTGGTACTTCCTTGATCTCATTGCGTAAATCCTCTGCAAAAATTTGTTTAAAGAAATAATATCGTTAAAGGTATATTTTCGCTCTGTAACAGTACTCATTTTCCAATTAGAATTGTGCGTACAGAGCGAAAAAATACCTAATTTAAATACTTTTTGCGTAAAACGGAGAGGTAGAAATCTGATCTCAAAATTTAATCGTTTCATTTTACGCATAAAATATTAAAACTAGAAGTTTTTTTCTGTCTGTACGCACACTTATATTTAAAAAGTGAGTACTTATACAAGACGGAAAATATTTCTAATTATATTTGTTAAATAAAATGAAGAAATCGAATTTTAAGATTGGAATATGAATCCAAAGCCCTTAAAAAAACAAAATTAACAAGGAGGAAACATGAGTTTCAATTAAAAATAACCAAGCTGTTTTTAAAATAAGACTTTGATCCTACTCCTTATTTCAATATAAATAATCTATGCTTTCTAAACTCTAAACTTTTCGACAATGAAACTCTTGATTGACAGATAGTCAATTATTCTCTCAACTTCAAATCTGCAATTATTGAGCTTACCAAGAGCAGATTCGCAAGCTTTTCTGAGTTGAGAGAGATGCGACCTTTTGACATCCCTGTCAGCGAGGATTTTTTCAAGAGCTCTGACGATGAACATCTCTCTGGTTTTAGAATTATTTTGCATCGTCAATAATGACAGCTGAATTCACTGATCCCCAGCTCAAAATCTATTTGCCAAACGAGTCAGGAAAGGAGCAGTTGATAAGTAATCTAATAACAGGTTAAACTCGTGAAAGTAGATTGACGTAAGCATCCTGGTGCGATTAGGTTGTCAACATCATTTTGGAGCACATTGCAATGCCCTTTTCAAATTTCATTTCACAAATGACGTTCATGGCTAAGATGAAACCAAAAAAAAATCACTTGAAGCAGGACGTACACGAAAAACGATCGAGTGGAGGCCGATTATTAAATATTGGAATGTTAGCAGACACATTCGATTTTGTTATTAAAGGAAAGGAGAATGTATGTATAGCGAAAAAGTGACGAGTTGTCTTTTTTTGCTCCCTGCTCCTCCGTCGGCCACCTAGCACTTTTGAATTTCAATCCTTCCACCAGAGGCGCAAATTTCATTTAAGAATTTTGCGGGATTTTTTAAATTTATAGTGTGTTTTAGAGTGAAAAGGAATAGAGAGGGGGATTAGAAACGTCTAAAGAGATGCTTTTCAAAATATTGTCGCCTGAAAACTCTTTCAGATTACAACAACATGTATTTTGAGCCTTTTGATAACTGTCAAATTTGAATCTTAAAATTTAAACTAACCTAAAATTTAAAATTTCCCCTGGAAAACATGATAACCTTGTATGCATATGCAATTTGCATAAGATTTATATGTTAAATCTGTCATTAAATAAAAAGCGCATTTATTTGTTTCAAGAACCGGTTAATTATTACGATTATTGCACAAATAAATTATTACATAAAATTTGACAGATTTGACACTTGGTCCACTTGGTCTATATTAGAGATCCTCTAGGGAGAGTTGAGACAGATTTTTACTCGCATTTTGATTGGTGCTATATAACCGGAATCGGAAG
>JAUESH010000024.1:4175929-4191455 GCA_032275165.1 Synergus magnus | reverse complement strand
CAAAATTAGTCACTTTTAGTCACTTTTTAGATCAAATTAATCACTTTTGTCACTTTTTTGAGGTACATTAGTCTGTGCCAGCCCTGCTCTGATGTTATTAGTAATTGTTACACGCCTTCCATGCAAAACAAAGCAAAAAAGCTGCAGAATTAATTTTCTTTGCTGTTTGAAATCGTTAACATATACTTATACAACTATTTATATTACCAAGTGTATAAGAATCGTAATTCGTTCTCTTGACCATTTTTCCAATATTCTGAGAGAGAGTACTGTGCCTACGTTGTTTCGAACATACTGCAATGCACTGTTTCAAGGCCTCCGATGCTTTTTCAATATATTTCTGCAGGAAATAAATATTATATAAAAAACAATATTACGACCTTCTGATTTACAAAGGAATTCATTGCATTGGGGCCACTTACCTGCTCAAAGGTCAGAATGGCTTCTAAAAATGCAAATACACTGTTTCCCAAAGCATGGTACATACTACTATTAGCCCATGGTTCCATTATTTTTTTGGCTCGTTCGAAATCGTTATTAAAAAAATAATGAATGGCCTGCTTGGACTCCATTAGGGCTGTCTCTAAGTCCATAGACGTTAGCCTAAAAACACAGAATATAATTTGTAGAAGCAGCAATAAAAAAATTAATATGATGCAGAAATTCGACAAAAATACGTACTGTGGACTCTCTTGTGCATCTTGAAACTGAAATGTGAAAAAGAGGATTATAAAGTACATATATTTATACAATATTTTATTATGTATATATATATAAAAATTCATTAATTCGTACCTCATCATCTCCTTCAACATCAGACATTTTTAATGAAGTAATAGAAATCTAAAAAAAGGAGATTTATATTTTTGAATATACCATATAGTCATATATAGCAAATATAGCGATACACTATGCAGAACGAATAGACAAAATTTAGAAACTTTACAGTGCATTTTACAAAAGATATGTGATTAAAATGACAAAAACTCCATAAGAAATTAAAATGCAATGTGCATATCGTAAATGATGTTAAAAAAATTTGAAAATGGAGTATGATTTTATTACTCTTATTCAATAACTCGCATTTTCTGACAGTCATAATTATATGTAAAGGTATATGAATGACAAAGCAGCTTCGTATCTAAATTTTGTCTTATCATTTTGGTCATAAAATTGAAATAATTGATTAATTTTGAACGAAAGTAATTTTAGAAATTTTTTTAATAATATGTTTATATTACCTAGATAATCAAGCAGGATAAACGTAGCCAGTGAAATCGTACGTCAAGAATGCTCAGAGTAGTTTAGTAGACTACAGTGGAAAGTATAATCAACTTAGTTCAGCTATCTGAAGAAAGGTAGACCTAGATTTTGTGAATCTGTGGTTGAATGAAAATGAAGATGGTAATATCAGTTAGAATATTATTGTCGATTGTCAAAATCAGATACAATATTGATAAATCATAATCTGCACATCAAGAAAATCATTCACAGATTAATTAATAAAATTATAGGATATTCAAACAAATTTTAAGATATATAAATATTATATATATATATATTTTTCAGTTCAGAAAATATAATATATACATATATTAAAACTTCACCGTTACACGACACGTGAGCTCGGGTTTGAAGGTTTTGAACATACCTGTCAGCTGTCAAGTGCATGAATGCATGTCTTATTGCGTGGAACAGAAAAAATAATTTTTTTTCTGTATTTTGTTATCTGCACAATAGACACATAAATTTCACTGTAGAAATGTACACACGATACAAATGATATCCTCAAAGAACTGACTTTTTTCACTTTGTTAGAGCAGAAAAAACTACGAAGTCAAATAGAATCATTATCTATTAGATATAATGCTCTCTAAAAATGATAATATTCTTGAATCAAACTATTGTCAACTTTTATAAATATAAAAATAAGCGAACACTTTTGAAGGACACATAATATACTATAGACATATATTAAAAGTCCTACGAAAAGATGAGCCAGAAAGATGACTACGATGAGTCTACTAGATGAGTCCACAGTCAGTACTTTGACATATCACCAAATCGACTAAATTCAAGGCATACACATACATCATCGACACAAACGTGCCACGGTGCCACACTCGCTTGATCGCCTGTATATGTATAACTGTAACTGTTTACTGTGTAGCTACGTGCCATATTTGCCATAATATTTTCTCTCGCTCGCATGAAACATATGAAATATCATCTCGTAGTCATATTTTGATTGTAGCGTGATTAAGCGTTTTTTGCAGTTGTTTCTGATTTCATGTATCACACGCGCGCGCGTGCGTGTTGTAAAAATAATATTAGTAAATGTTTTTTGCATATTATTCAGCAAGTTCGGAGATGAAATATCGAAAATATAATTAAAACGAGTTTTTTTTCATCTCATATTACAGGCACATTGTAATATGTAAAGATAAAGAATTCAATTGATAGACTATTGTCAGTGTACAAAAGTATGTAATGCAAAATTTGTCAGTTTTTTCTAATTCTCAAATGCAGCTGATGTTTCTGCTACTTTAATGATGTCCAAACTCGTTAGAATTCTAATGCCCTGTAAAATAAAATTTGAACATTATGTGTATAAATTGCCATATCTCGCCTATCTTTTCTTTCTTAAAGCATTTTGCATTTTCTTGGCACAAACTTATAGTACGAAGTATCTGATCAACACGTCACACTGTGTGACTCACGCATGCACTGCATTTAAGCGATTTAAGCAGAATAATGAAAATTTCGTGTTTTGGCCTAAGCACAATCGTGAATTGAATCCGTAACCTGGAGTCCAGGTTACGGATTCAATTCAATTCAATTCAATTCAATTCAATTCAATTCAATTCAGGTCCTGGACCCCTGGACGCTGGACCCAAAGATGGTTGTCCTTTTCTATCATATTGCACTATCTCTCTTGCGGACACGTGACAAGCGAGATGGAGCAATATGATAGAAAAGGACAAAACCATCTTCAGGTCCAGGTTACCCAGGTTACGGTTCAGTTCACGGTTACGCTCAGGCCATTTCTTATAGTCTTCTCAATTTTATAGGTTATGATGCCACGCTATATAACTCAATTGCGCATGCGTCGCGCTCGTTATTTGATTGGTTCTTATTCGCAACAGTTTAAATTTTTTTAGCCTTCCAATCAGATGCCGAGCGCGACGCATGGGCAGTTCAGTACGGAGCTCCTGTTGGGAGCATTGATTAAAATTGTATTTTAGAAAAAGACAGACTGTGGCATATACGTGGATTGGAAAGAGAGAAAACGAAACTCGTAAACAGGGTTGCACGGTTACGCGTAACTCAAGGATTTTTTACGTATAATACGTAATTTACATAAGTATGTAAATTACGTGTGTATTTTACGTAGAAAACCCCCCACTCCATATGAATTTGGTGTTTTCAACGTAATATACGTACGTAAATTACGTTAAAAAACTCATGTAATTTACCTAAGGTATATTACGTGCACATCCCTGCTCGTAACCCTCGTAACGTTAGAAAATCGCCCACTCTTAAGTGCTTGAACCATGCTTGAACGCTTGAACCATGGCTTGAACCGCCTGCCACCGGCCTAACTCTTGCTCTTGGCCGATGCGATAACCTCTACAGTTAAAAGACCTTGTGTCACCACCTCACCAAAATCCAGAATCAATTAGGTCTGATCATATGGTGCCGCAGCCGCCCGCCAGCCGCATTCACATATTTCATGTAACCTGTAACTCCTGCCTGTAACGTAATTACGTAACACGTAACTGCAGTCCACTCAAGTCCACTGCAGACTGCACTGTGTACACGAGGATGATGATAATTTTGTCACGTCTACTGTTTGCATATACTGCATTTACCTACGTACGGAAGGAAATACACTTTTTCTAATACTGCAGTTTAGCAGTAGGATCTACACAAATCATATCAACTTGGTAATTGTTATCTAATTTCATGTTCTTCCGAAAATTCATGGCTCTTCAATATTCTCTCTGAAACCAAAAGGGAACGTTCTTCCATATGAGCAATACCGATAATACCCCATACTTTGTACACAAGACACGACATTCATATCCTGATCGTTACATTTATTATGATTCATATGATTATCGTTATTACCGTTTTCCCTTGATGACATGCTCAACAAGTTTCATAATACATACAGTCTTGTCACAGCTTTTTTTGCTTGTCTACTAATTTCATCAAGAACATAACCTTTTTAAACTTCAAAGTATCAATGCAAAGATATATTTAGTCAGAACGTTGAAGTAATTTTACTGTAGAGATCAGAATTTTGAGCCAAATAAACGTTCTCTTAACAATAAGTCGTAAACTATACAGTAATTTACAGAAACTAGAAATTTAATGCTTACGTGTATAAGAGTATAATAGAGTATAATACTTGCATTTTTAGAAGTCACCTCATTTTCTTTTGTTTGTAGAAATATATAAAATACAGAAAACAAATACCGATAATAAAATGTGCACTAATCGATTATAGAAGCTGTTAATCACATATTGGTATAATTTCAAATTACAAGAAGTAATTATCAAAACTTAATCTAATGACTAAAATAGGCCATAAGTTCCTTTACAAACTCAATCGAGTCTATGTCGGCCGTATGTTAGATGTACTTGGACTCTATTTCCGATGTTTCATTCAACGTCTTATTCATTAATTACAGTAATGAGGAACTGTAACTATAAATACTTAGCTTACTTGGCATGTGTTAGCTAACGCGATTATTTAAAATATGGAAAATCAAAACCGTCATCATCAGTCGGTTCATCAGGGATATCAGTCTTTTTGGAAGAAAAACACCCGAGCTGTTCCAGGCAGGTATGTGCTGATTCAACGAAAGAGGGTTTAAACATTAGGTGCTTGCACTTGCTTCTGTCTCTTCTGTCATTACACCTTTTTAAGGGTTTGGAACCAAGTTCTAATCTCAAAATTCAATCTTTCATTTTACACAAAAAGTACTACAATTACCGAGGGGTTAACAACTCGACCAAGCGGGTGTACACCTACTTCTGACTTCAAGATATTTCAGGATATTTCAATGACTCCAGATGATTTCAAGAAAATTCCAGTGAATTCTGGTGACTTCAACTGAATTCAAGTGAATTCATATGACTTCATGTAAATTCACGGACTTCAGGAGAATTCAAGTGAATTCATATGACTTCATGTGAATTTACTGACTTCAGGAGATTGAGAATTCAAGTACCTTGAGGTGAATTCAAGCGACTTCAGGAGAATTCAAATGACTTTAAGTGAATTCATGTGAATTCAAATGACTTCAAGTGAGTTCAGAAATTTCAGAAGAATTCAATGATTTTAAGTAACTTCAGGAGAATTCAGGAGATTTCAATGCAATTGTACACCTGATTTCACGAGTTGTCAACCCCTCGACAATTACACATTTTTTGTTCTATATGCAAATTTCTGTTTCAGAAATGAGTACCACTACACAGTTAAAAAATGTCTAGTTATAATATTTATTTATTAAAATGAAGAATTAAAACTTGGATCCAACACCCTTAAAAATGTTTCCAAATGCATTTTTGCAAACTTAGGACACAAGGAAGTGAATGTTACCTACTTCTGCAGAATTATCCATATAACAATTTTCAAGCAATTTTAATTTTTTAATTTACTTAGACCTAGTCCAAAGCAAGACGCGAGACAAGGAAAAATAGGAGCGGTATCAAATTTTTCAATTAGTTCAGGAAGTGCTGGTGGTGGAACTGCTGGGAGTGGAAGTGCATCAAGTTCTACGTCTTTCCAAGATTTTCAATCAAGTGTTGATGATGCTTGGGATTCGGGGGACGATGAATTTTGTACTGTCTCCGACGTCAGAATATCTAAAAGAGTCAGTAAGTCTGCAGCACTAAGTGTCATCAACAGTCATAGGTCAGCAGTAACATGCGCAGAATCACAAACAAATTTGAAAGACCGTCCTCGAGAATATATCCCTGAAGAGAAAAAAGCAGAAGCTTTGCAAAGATTAGCCGTTCAACCGTTACAATTAAGGAATGCCAATTTGGGAACTACTGTTTCTCAAAGCCATCATAACCAGCAATGCCTGGAAGAAGTAGGTGTTAAATCTAGTGTATCACCACATCATAGACATTCACAGTTTCCGGGAAGACCTCAACCTATGAGGCAGACAAATGCCACCTCTAAGTTTTACATAGCTTCCAAAGAACAAGGTAATTGCATCAATCTCCAAAACATGTATCAAATTTTTAGTTTATACCTAACTACTTATATGTTTGACTGCTTCAATTTTTAATTTATCGGTTTAGATGGTGAAAGTAAAATAGATAAGTTTCAATCGTTGTTGGAATCGTCATTACTAAATTTAGATGAATTAAGACAATTGTCTTGGTCCGGTGTGCCAGCTAAACTACGGTCCATAACATGGAGGCTATTGTCTGTAAGTTCAAGAGTTGTTAGGACTACCTAAACTACTAGTCCAGTAAACGAAAAAAGACTCAAAAGAAATAAGCGGAATTAGACAGCGAATTGAGAAGATTGAGAAGAATTCAGGGGCACTGCCTCAATTCTGTTTCAGTTATTTCGTTATTTGATGTAAATTCAACCTACAAAAATACGCATAAATTCGGAAAGTTCCACAAACCCGATTATAGGTCCAGGCTCACCAATTATTTCTGAATTCTTTTGAATCTTTTTTGGTTTATCTGGAGCTGTTACATATGTTACTTCAATTCGTGATATTTTAAAAATATGTTCTCAATATTACAGGAATACCTACCAGCAAATTTAGAACGTAGACAGCAGGTTCTGGAACGAAAACGCATGGATTACTGGAATTTAGTAAAACAGTACTATGATGCAGAACGCGATGAAGGGTTTCAAGACACGTATCGACAAATTCACATTGACATTCCAAGAATGTCACCACTTATTTCACTGTTTCAGCAAACAACTGTACAATTGATTTTTGAGAGAATCCTTTACATATGGGCTATAAGACATCCGGCGTCCGGTTACGTACAGGTTTGTTTTTATCCTTACTTTTAATAAAATTCAAAAGTGTTTTTTTACGAATAATAGAAATTTCTATTTTCATTAATTAAAAGGGTATGAATGACTTGGTTACCCCATTCTTCCTGGTATTTCTTCAAGAAGCAGTTCCAAGATCTGCCTGGCATGATCTGGAGAATTATGATGTAGAATCTTTGCCTAAAGATAAGCGTGATATTATAGAAGCCGATAGTTTTTGGTGCTTATCGAAATTTTTAGATGGCATTCAGGATAATTACATCTTTGCTCAATTAGGAATTCAGCACAAAGTTAATCAATTGAAAGAACTAATACAAAGAATTGATGGTATATATTTGAAATGTCTATTGGAACATAATGATTAATGTGCAATATACGAAGATAAATTAATATCGAATTATAAATGATTGAATTTGTCAAAATTGCAGCTCCCTTACATCAACATCTACACCAGCACGGAGTAGATTATTTACAATTTTCATTTCGCTGGATGAATAATCTATTAACAAGAGAAATTCCTTTACACTGTACTATTCGTCTGTGGGATACTTATCTAGCAGAATCTGACCGATTTGCGTCTTTCCAACTTTACGTTTGTGCAGCTTTTCTTCTTCGTTGGAGGCGTCATCTCATTCTGCAACCAGATTTTCAAGTAAATATTATTAATTTCTTATATCTTCAGTATCTATTTACAGGGTGTCCAGCGTGTGGGAAAAGCGGGAATTGTACGGGAATTTTATTGGTGCGAGAAATGTACGGGATTTTTTTATTTGATGTGGGAATTTTTTATTTCCCTTGACTGATTTAATTATGTAGACAGGAGTTTTTGTATATTTATTAATTTTAAAATATTGCGCGCAAAAACAGAGAATTTGTAAAATTTTTATTTTTAGACTTTAATTTTAGAGTTTTATTATGTGTATATTTTATGTTTATAAGAATTCCCATTTTTATTTATTTACTAAGAGAAATTTTTGGTCCGATATAATATGTACGGGAATTTTGAAAAAGTCTGCGGGAAATGTACGGGAATTTTATCACATGTCTTCACTGGACACCCTGATTTACTTCCTCAGAAATAAATTTAAATTTCCGTTTTCTTCTTAGGGACTAATGTTAATGCTACAGAACCTGCCGACGCAAAATTGGACGGATTCTGAAATTGGAATTTTAGTTGCAGAAGCCTATAAATTGAAGTTTACATTCGCTGATGCACCTAATCATTTACAGGGATACGATTCCAGGTGACCATATTTTTATGCGATTAGTTGACTGGTGTCATTTTAATTTTGTTATCACAACTATATTTGTAAGTGGAAAGTTCATATGTCGTTTGTTATCTCTTGCGTATGGTTAGCATATACACAAATAATCAAAATATGTATGTTAGTACAAGATATCTAGAAAATCACTTTAGGAAAATAATTTCAAATAGTGATATGGTAATCTCTATTGAAAAAAATCTCGAAGAAATCGTTGTGAATTTGCAAATCCTCGCGGATTACGTCGTGTTTTCCTCACGAATTTGCAGCTGCGTAACGTTATTCGTTTTAGAATGACATTTTACGCATATTTTTTCAAAGAAATTCCATAAAAATACGACTGCCAAAGTTTGAATCTTAGTATTCTCGATAGATTGTCCTAACATACTTTTATTATTTGAAGGGTGTCACAAAATAAGCACGTAGGTACAACTTTTACCTAAGTCGTTTTATTGACTTAAAAATTCGTGCCATACGTAAAGAGAAAACTGGACAGTCTATCTATATTTTCAGAATATTATGTGATAATTAACCATGTAAAATTAAATATAGAATCGAATATCACTCGTCAGAAATTAGTTATTTAAGTTATGACGATTGAGAGTATCATTTCGTTGTTAAAAAGCTGCTTATTATTAAGTTCATATATACATATATAAATAGATCTGCAGAATAAGGTAAAAGTAAAGCAGTCATTTATTATTATTACCTTGCATGTAAATGTATTTATATTATAAAAACGAATTTTTTCTCTGATTGCAAATTATAGATTTTTTATGCGATATATCAAGTTTTTGTTCATTCTTAATGTTTTTATATGCATATATATATATATATAAAGAAACTGTCAAATATCTCTCGCAATAGGTATTGTTATATTTAATACTTATAATAAAACACATTTTTCATATTACGTGTTAAAGTAATTATTAACAAGTTAATACTATTTATCACTGTATCTATTCTATACAAAATTAACTGGTTATCTGACATTGTCCAATTTCAGTGGCATACTGGCGCCAAAATCATTAAGTACATATACTATTTATTTTCTTGTAAATTTCACTTGGTTTATTTTGACAATACCAATTTATTTAAAAAAAAAAATATTATTGGGATAGTGAGCCCGGTCAGAATATTCTACCCTTCAACTCACAGTAAACTTTTACCGATATGTAACCAGAAGTGGCTACATATACGTACAGGTACACATATAGGCAAAGTAAAAACAAACTAAGAGTTTTTTTGTGAATTTGAAGACAAGCCATTATTCTTAAAACTGTGCATTACATTTATTTACGCATCTATTCACATAATTTCTAAGTACATTTTTATTTTTATGAATTGTGAATAATATTACGTTTATAGATTTACTTGATTTATAAACTGGATTTAATAAATAGGGGTCTATACTATATCCATTCAAATTATTATTGTATCATAAGTAATATGATTGATTTTCACGAAGAATTAATGACCGTATTTCTAAAAATATCTACACATTACATAATTACATACACTAGGGATCCGTATGAAATTAAGCAAATTTTTTAATATTGTCTAATTATTTTTGTAATGATAATCTTGATTGAAGAATCAGTTTTTTAGGAAAAGTTCACTTGATACTCACTTCTCCTAGAGAACTTAGTTTAAAATTTTCTTAAATAAATTATACCATTATTTATGAAAGTTCAATCTTCATCGACTTCAGTTTGATCATAGTCCATATCCACGGGCTGTAGTGCTGACAAAGCTTCATCTTCATTAAAAGTCTCCTGTAAAGAGTAATTTTTATTTAAACTAGAGTGGTTAGTAAAATTTTTAGTTTAATAGCATAATAGCAAATTGCAATATGATCATCGGGAAGAAATTTAGAAGCTTCAACTTGTTTCTTTAGGGTGTCCAGTGTGTGGGAAAAGCGTGAAAAGCGGGAATTGTACGGGAATTTTATTGGTGCGTGAAATGTACGGGATTTTTTATTTGATGCAGGAATTTTTTATTTCCCTTGACTGATTTAATTATGTAGACAAAATTGCTAGAAACCTCTTGAAATTCCTCTCTAAAAAAGTGATGTATCAAATGTCTCTAAAATCTCACATACATTGTTTTTCCAAACCTGCTCTCTACATTTGAATCAGCGAAATTTCGCTGATTCACATTAAGAGAGTGATTGGCTTTTGAATAACTTGCAGTTGTAAGAAGTAAAACAAATAATCGTGCGCGCAGACTTTTGAAAAAGTCTGCGGGAAATGTACGGGAATTTTATCACATGTCTTTACTGAACACCCTGTTCTTAAATGTTGTGAGTAGATTGTTAATTTAGTTTGTTTAATTTAAATAATAGTTATATAGTGGTAATCCTTAATTTTTTCTTTACATACACTCACGTAATCCACAGTGACAGGTGTTGGATAAACACACGGCATGCACTCCATTTTCGTGATTCCATCGTTATCAGCTATACATTCACAATGTTGACATGGATTTGGTTTGGCTGATATTGCTACTCGTTTGGCGAAGACACTGGCGAATTTTTTTATAGATGAAACCTTTCCAAATCGCAACTTGTTTCCACTGAATATGGTGCCATTAGATTCCAAGGAAAGAGGCGTGCAGTAGCCTAAAGCACTTTTGGGTAACTTGACCTGCCTTCTTAAATCCACATCGCCCAACAAGGTACGAGAATCTTTTTTTGTATATGATTTTGAAGCATCTAAACCATAAAATATTTTGCTGAGTCTGCCCTTCTCAAATTGAAAGTCACCGTCCATAAGTATGTGCAGAGTTATATCATGTTCTAATAATACTTGATGTAAAACTGAATAGTCCAGCTGAAATGAGAAAGTTGAAGATTTAATATTAATTCTTTTCATTTTTACCATTATCAGCTCACAATGAAAAAAACTTACAGTTTGATTTTGAGGTTCACAGTGAGTGCAAGGCATCAGAATGAAAGTTTTGGAAACTCCTGGTCTGAAAACTAGTTTCGAGGCGAAACCGATTGCTGCAAATATATCTTCATTACCATTTCCTACTGGAATTTTATCAAAGTAATCAACGAAACGCAACGCATTCTTGGCAAAGATCTGACTGTCAAGTACCAAACTTCTTGGTTGATCATAAACGCCACCACCTCCAAATGTGACAAGAGACCAGCGATTATCGGTCAGATGCTGATCATTTAGCTCTTTATTGATTTGAGTGATTAAGTGATCTAAGCTACGATTGCTTCTAATATCTCTGTTACACTCTTTGGCTTCAACAATGAATACAACATCGGTAGTTCTGGGAATAGATGCACCCTCGAGTTTTTTAAATTCACCTTCTGGTACGTGGGAGCCATCACTCATGACGCAGGCGGTACATTTGTCTGGAATTCTCAAATATGTATCGTAGAACATACAAGTCTGCATGTATGCCATTGCAACTGTACATGCCTCCAGCTCGTTGGCGCTATTTAGGCAAAGTTCTCCATAATGGTCTGGATTTACTACATTGAAACATGAACCGAAATCTGAACTCCTGTTAACAAAAAGTTCTTGACAGAAACTTGAGGGTCCGTCATCCCTGGATATTGCAAGATTTAAATCGCTATTACATTGCTCGCGATCCAGAGCCCAACTGTGGGCGAATTTTCCAATATCTGTCTCAATACTTTGATCGGATGTCATTTGGTCATCAACCTGTTCGTTGTTCATTGTTCCCAGTAATCCAGCTGTTTTTCCATAATACCAACCAGATAACTCTAGTGTGCACAGGTCGTATTTTAAATTGCACTGCAATTTAAATTGCTTGTCCTTCCGCTCCACAACTACGATACTCTCTTCTTGATAAACGAAAGCAGTACCATTTCCAAGTTCTACAGGCAACTGTAAAGTTACATCGGTATTTGCCAAGTTGACAGTCTGGAATATAAATATTTCACGTGGATTTTATGATTGTTATAGATTCATCGTGGCACGTTGATGTATTATAAATATTCATCTTAAATATGTATTATATTAATTTGGTTGAAGTTTTAGACGTCTTCACAAAATTTCAAGACATTTTAATTGATTTTACCGAAATTGGAGGAATTTGAAGAAATTTCAAAAAAATTTAAGAGAATTCGAAGATTTTCGTAAAATTTTAAGGGTTTTCAAAAGATTTTAATGATTGTTAAAAGATGTCCTGGAATTATAAGTCATTTTAAAGATTTTTAGTAATTTCAAGAGATTTTTAGGATTTTAAAAAGATTTCCTGAAATTTTAAGATCTTTTTAAAAGATATTTTGACACAATTTTCGAATTTTTTAAATTAAATTTTCTTTTAAATTTTTAATCTTATTTTTGTAACCTTTTTAAAAACATTTTAAATAACTAGAAAATTTGGGTAAATCCCTTGATATCTTTTTAATTCTTTTTAAATCCTTAAAAAAAAATTGAAAATTCTCTAGAATCCCTGCTAAATCCTTAAAATAATTTAAAATATCTTGGAATCGTTTAAAATATTTCGAAATCCCTTGGAATTCATTAAAATTACTTGAAAGATCTTGAAAACTTCCTCAAGTTCCTTTAACTTCCTTAAAATCACTTTAAATGGCTTGAAATTTGTTGAAAATCTTTTGAATTCCTTTGAAATTCAATAAAATTCCCTACAAACACTTGAAATTTCTTAAAATCCCTTAAAATCTCTTAAAATCCTTTAACAATTTTTTAAATCTTTTAAAGTCTTTTTATCCCTTAAAATTCCTAAAATTCTTTAGAGCTCTTTTTAAAATCCCACGAATTTTTCTGAAATCCTTTAAAGTCTCTATACGAAATCCTTTAAAATACTTTTAAAATCCCTTGAAATCTCTTAAAATCCCGAGCAACACCAGGTAAATTTCTGCTAGTAAATAAAAATAAAATAAAATGGTTTTGGGAACTTTTTTTTGATATTCTTAATCCAGTAGATGTAAAAAAATAAAATAAAATAAATTCGTCAGCCTAGACGTCTGAAACTTCAACCCAATATTATATTATACTTACGTCTTTAAACAAATCCACAATTATCGGTTCCTTTCCAATTAATATAATAATTTGATGATGTATAGTCTTATCATCTTGATCATACTTAACTAAAACAGCAAATTCATCTCGAAGAAAATCACGGGCTAGCAAATAAGTACAATTTCCAGCAAAATCAATAAAGTGACTGTCAAAAGTGACGTAATATTGAGAGCCAACAATCATAGCTTGAGCTGAAATTGTAAATAAGTAATTGTAAAAATTTACCTTAAAGATTAAAAGTTTACTGTAAATTTTTACCTAAAAATACAAATTTACCTTTGAATGGTGGAAGCCAATTGGACGGTTCTGTATAAGGTTTAAACTGGTAGTATAAAGTCCAAAAAGTAGCATTGGAAGTGACAAAGTACGATCCCATGTCAGTGATCGCTCTGTATTCTGGTATTTCTTGAAATTCAGGTGTTTGATTGAATGCATGCCAGGACATTGGAAGTTTTTGTTCGTAACACATTAAACCTCGATTCGGGTCAAATATAAATTTGGTTTTTGCTTCCCTATAACGGCTTTCCGCTTGCAGAGCGGTTTGACTTATATCCATTAATTTCGAGTGGATTAGTCTTATTGTAGTTTCAAGTTTAGCTCTAACTTGAAAATATTCGTACATTTCGCTTATCTTCGAATAGACCTGTTGCATTTTATCAAGGGCGTAATGTACAGAGGGCAATTTTCTTAGCTCCTTCAATTCAGATATTATCTCATCAACAACGTCCTTCAATTCTTTTCCAAACGGCACAAATGTGAAATAGCGTTCCTGTATGAACTGAATAACGAGAGTTGAATATTTTTGTATGTTTGTTATAATGTCGTTTGCCTTTATGTCTTTGTAAAATTTATCTATGTCCTGAGTAAAATTCGTAAACCTGTCGAAATATGGGGACGTTATTATCTCATTCCTACGATCGTACAAAAAATCCACTACTTCTTTGCTTGCTTTCCATACGACTGTTTCGAGATAATGAATCACGCGTATAAAGAGTGGCTCAAGTAACTTTAAAAATTTGTGCCACTGTTGTGAGATGGAGTAGGAGATTCTGTTCCAGAGATTTTCAATATATTTTATAAAGGAAACATGAAGATCTTTTATGAACATATCGTATTTTTCAATAAGCTTCTCTACAATATGAGCTATTTGCGAAACAGATTCACCCTTCAAAATTGCACTGATAATCTCTGACAATTTTTGATAGGCGCTCTTAACTGCCTCGATTATCCAAAGTAATGAATTGCGAAGAGCTTCACCCGATTCACCCATAATCTCCCAAATTTCATTTAAAATGTTTGGCAACGACTGAATGTGACTACGCAACGAGAGTTCATCTATTATGTAAATTCCAAGAGCCACAACGTCTTTGATATAAAAATCGTTTGCATTGTAAGAATTATTCAAGTAGACTTTCAGCGCTTGAAAATCCTGTTCAACAATTTTTAGTTCACTGAAAAAAAAGAAAGTAGTAGTAAAATGACCATAGTTATATACTTTTGTTATAAACACTAACATAATAATAATTAATGATTCTTACTTCCAGTCATACAAGAAGGCATCTAACTCATCTTGAGCATTATCCCAAACTTGAGATATAACGTTGATAGTTTCAGATCTTACTGTGTGCCTCCAATAATTGACATCACTACTCATTTGTTCATATATGTTAGTCACTGTAGTTTTAATAGAACCCTGAAAGTAATATTTCATTTCAATTATTAAATCTTTAATTAATAGAAATGTAGTAGATATCAGGACGGCCATATGTCAGGGAAGACAGGGAAATGTTAAGGAAAATTGAAAAATTGAATCTTATGGGTACCCTGAGATATACTACTAATAGTAAGAAAAAATGTAACTTACTATTACATCTGCTTTCAGCTCCGGTCTCCATCGTAAAGTTGAAGTAACCAGTCTAGAGTGATTTAGTCGCAGATAAAAAGTTACATCTGAGACGGTAAGATCTTCATCATAAGTTCTCCAGATGTCGAATGCAGCATTTCTAGCATCAGGTATGTTTCCATACATCCTTAGACTTTCCACTGCATCTATAAATATTTTCCAGTGTAATAATAATGTATCCTATCTCAAAAATTAAGTGGTGCAACGAAATATCTCGAAAATCTCGCATGCATTGTTGTTGCAAACCTGATTGGCTTTTGAATGACTTGAAGTTGAAAGAAGAAAAACA
>JAUESH010000024.1:4159798-4170210 GCA_032275165.1 Synergus magnus | reverse complement strand
AAAATTGTCAAAATCCCTTAAAATTCCTAGAAACGTCTTAAAATTCCTCTCTAAAAAAAGTGATGTAACGAAATGTCCCTAAAATCTTGCATACATTGCTGTTTCAAACTTGCTCTCTAAATTTGAATCAGCGAAATTTCATTGGTTTTTGAATGATTTGAAGTAGTAAGAAATAAAATAAATAATCGTCCGCGTAGCGCGCGTGTTGGTTTGATAGTGTTTTAAAAATTAATTAGAGTAGAAAGTTTTATACTTAAAAATCAATTACCATGGATTCTTTGAACTGAGCCAAATCTCCAATCATGTGTGCTGTGTATTTTCGTTTATCCAGGTCAATATTAGCTGCGCCTAGGAACTTCCAGTTGGGCATGGCACTCAAGAGACATTTCATTTCTCCTTTCCTGTAATTTACCAGTGGTGAGACAAGAAGCAGGTTGCCCGTCAGATTTGAGGTGCCATCCGATCCTCTGGATAGATTCCAGATGCTTCTGATATCTATTACTTTATCTGGGTAGTACTTGACCAATAACCGAGAATCAGCTCCACGCGCAAACAATTGTTTGTGCGTAAGATTAGCCGTAACCGATTTAATAGAATGAACTGTACTAGAGAGCCCAAAATTTGCGTTCCATTCCAATAATTCCGGTTGTTCCTTAGCATCAGCTAGCAAGTCGACTAGCACATGTTGAGAATCTTGCCAATATGCGCTACCACATAAAGTCAGTTTCGCTCCCACTTGCAAATACCTACAATGAAATAAAAGATTATCTAAACTGAAAAATTATAACTACAATATAATTATCGCTGTATAATCTCTAAAGTGTACATACTTTGCATTTAGAGAAGTTTTCTTCCAATTTTCAAAAGGAGTCAGCAGTTGAGATTCGAATTTGAGCGATTGCAGCCATACGTAATCGGTGTCAATTGTTAATTCCACTGTCTTATCTGAGTCCCAACTTAATCGAGCGTCCATTACGTAGTTGTTCAAGTCTTTCAGTGCAAAAAGACACAAGCCAGTCACCAATCGTCCGGGATAAGTAATCGTAATTACAGCGCTCATATTTTTTTCAACTGAATGATCATCGGAATTAACACTTGGAATATTCTTGTTTAACTGTATGCTTGTTGCAAATTTAAGAGCTGGATCTCTGTTAGCATCCCATTTGACTTCAAAACCAAGTTCTTTGTTATTCGGTTCATTAATAGCTGTTCCTATCAAATGAACATCCCTCCAACGATCCAAATGCATTTCTACTCTAATTTCACGATTAGTATCAACTTTAGTTAAAATTGAGTAAACATTGTTTTTATATCTTCCTTCTATAAAGGTACTGAGGCGTCCCATGGATAATGCTGTATAATTCAGTATTAAGGCGTACTTATCCATATCCAGTTGTTCCATGTGCAACCCAATTCTAAGATTGGTAACGTCATAGTAAAACTTGCAATTCAATATAATTTCCCTGGCAAAGCTTGGAGATTTCAAGAGAAGTTTCAAGTTATGATTTGTGATTGACATGGTTGATCTATCTGAGTATGTACCACGCACAGTCATATTGTGACCACTAAACCACGTTCCAGAAAAATCAAGATCATACTCGTTGCGTGATCTTTCAGTGATTCTTGCGCTTATCAACATCGAATTAAAATTTGGGATTGTTAAGTTGGCGTGACCTTCAATGGCGAACATGGTTCCGCGGGGCATAATAATGTTGAGTGTCAAAACAATTTCTTTACCTGCAAAATAAATGATTAAATTAAAGGGTGGCCACATGTCAGGGAAGTTAGGGAAATGTCAGGGAAAATGTCTGAGTGTATTACCTGGAGCGTATCGTATTAATAGAGTTGTTTTAGACTCATCTCCAATAGCATAATGATTTATGCCCAATTTAATATCGAGATTTTGTATCGGCTTCGTTAGGGCAACAAAAGCACTGACTTTGGCACCTTGACTTTGGAAATAACCTTTCGAGTATGTGATGACCAGCTGGGCCACGAGCTTATGTCGATCATCTTGCAAATGAGGGCTGGAGTTTACTTCAGCGTGAAGCTCAAGGTGACCCATTGCTTGCTGGTACCACGAAGCTATTACAGTATTTAGTTGAGGATAAGCGGTAGAGTGTAACTTGACATTCGCTGCTTTATAAGTCAAAGTTTTCGTGGACCGATTTATCAGTGCAATTTCCAGTTGAAGAGTCTCCTTTTTTGGCATCTTTTGCAACTGATAGTCAATTTTTACATTTCCAGATAAACTAATGTTTCTTTTCATAATGTAGCCCAATATTCGACTCCATACTTTCTTCGTTTGAAAGGTCAAATCAATATCACATTGAGATACATTATTCTTCTGCTGATTACGTATCATACCTATAGAATGAAGTTTACAAATAAAGTCATCTCCCTCATATAATATAATATGTATAAGTCAATTTTTGAAAAAGTTACGGACATTTGAAAAAAAAGCCATTTTTTAAAAAAACCGATAACTTTTCTTGGGTTTGGTAAAAAAATTTGAAAAAATTCTGAAAAATGTTTTCAATAGGATAGAAAAATATTAAAAAGTTTCAGCCAAACCGAAAGGGGTCGGGGTCAAAAGTGGTCGATTTGGCTTGGAATGCCCCATATATTAATTTAAAGAAAAATCCGTAAATCTTTTTACCTGACAGTTCTGCTATTCGCTCACTGTTTATGGCTAAATACAGTTTTGGTGTGTATGTATGGCCGTAATTAGATGTCTTTATGGAATAACCCACACTAGCGTCCAAGTGCTTTGTGCCATTAATATCCAGTCCGACGTCTAGAAAAGTCTCATTATCTGTTCTTTTGTATGTACCTAAAATCAATATAATTTTCGTAGTTTTTTTTTTAAAAAGATATGCAAGGCAATCGGTAAAGAGATCAGTGCAGTAAATACCTTTCGCAACAAATGAATTGCTGGCTGACTGTAAAGCTACTGTTACATTATTGCTGTGTACATTAAAGGAAATTGTTGCACTAAGTTCTCTTTTCATTTGAGAACCCGGAGTATCAAAAGCTACTCGGACGAAGCTTTCATTCTGCGAAATAAAAGTAGATTTAAAAATCGTTATTTATAAACTAATTGAAATGAAATAATTAAAATTAATGTAAATGAACTACTTCTACTTACTGCTGTTCGCTCCATTCTGTATTCCATGATATAACTTTTTGCAGTAGGGTCAGCTTTAATTACAGATACCTTAAATAATGTAGGACCATTTAGAATGAAATAAGCAGCATTTGGATTTTTTGTCACGTTTGGAAACTGGTAATCCGCACAAACTTTGAGTCCAATAAGTTTATCAAGTGCAGGCCAACTGCAAGTTGTATTACTGATTACGTTTTCAGTCAGTTTTGACTTCTGCAATTTATGTTGATCTTGTCCAGCAATTATATGACCTATAGCTTTTTCGTTTACGTCAGCGCCATTCGTTTTTACAACGAGCACATCTGACTTCATCGAAAAGATTTCCATCTTGCGATTCGGAAGACTTAAACCAAGACGTACAAGTCGAGGTCCCTTTACGTTTAAATGAGCTTCCACTGCTCCTGTAGAGTACACATTGGTTCGCAATTTGATTCCTGCACTTTTGTAAAACGAATCTGTCGTCATTGATCCCGTGATGTCGAGACTTACACTGAAAAATCATAAATTTCTTAATAGTTATGAAGAAAATTTTTATTGTCTCTATTAGATGATTGAATAGTATTATCAAGGAAATTCAGCGAAGTCAGGGAAATGTTAGGGAAATTGAAAAATTGAATCTTGTGGATACTCTAAATTATATAAGTTAGTACCTTGGTACAACGCTTCCAATTACTTCAATTTCTCCGCTGCTCAAGCGCTTGCTGTCAAGTAACCCAGATAACTTAAAGTTACATGCAGCTGATCCTGTCAAGTCCAAGTGAATCGGAAGACCCGAAGTTGTCGGTACTACATAAGAAGAATCAAGAAACATAGCCGTATTTTCGTAGTGGATCTCTTTACCAGATAAAATCTGCTTTACCTTCGCCCAGGGATTAAGAGTGGCTAAAGAATTTTTTATTTCTTGATCACCGTCCAATATGGTGAACTTGAGTTCATTTCCGAAAACTCTATACCCCAAACTAATTCTAGGATGATCAAAGTTGTTATCAATGACATTGGGTAGCCGCTTCACTCGTTTCCAATAATCTTCGTCTTCCTCGGGTGCTGATCTAAACTGTCTAAGGAATTGCTTAAAGTGATTGCCCATCTTTTCTCCGCTGAACGGACCTTTTGGCCCAAACAAGCTCTCGGCATAAAATTCCATTCCCTCCATGCGTACATCAACCTCGAAAAGATTCACAGACTCGCTAAATAAATCGATAGTGAGATTCAACGTTGCTTGTCGTGGTATGTAAGATTTGGGTGAGAAAATTAGATTTGCTTGGTAGTTTGCACCGAAATTGTATTCTTCCGAAAAGAAAGAATTGTCATAATTGCGGGAAAACTTTCTCAAGTCACTGTTGAATTTGTTACCAAGATCTTTATCCGTCAAAAGACTCTGAATTTCAACTCTGGTAGGTGAGGACGAGGACAACAAATTCTTTAAATGACTCCACACAAAAGATCCAACTAGAAAAAAAAAACATTTTCCTTATAATTAAATATTGATCCCCTAAGGTTAACATTATTATTAAATATTTAAGACGTATACATACCTTGGTTCACTTCTTCTTCTTCCAGCGTTTGCCTTATCGTTTTCACCACCCGGTAATCAGGACAACGCATGACTTGCAAATATGAAGCAATTCTTATTTCTGAATCGATTGTAAAATTACGATAGAGATTTAAGAAGAATTGGTCTCTCGTCTCTTGACAAGATTCGAGTCTACGATGAGCATCAATTGCTGCTATGCGCACTTCCAATGGTACAAATCCGCTTGAATCTTCAATGCACACTCGTAATTTTCCAACTAGTGTTTCTGTTTCAACACCCATATTTCCAATTGCTTTTAGGGCCTCTAGCGTCTGGAAATATTTGAATTCAAAAGAAATTGATCATATAGAAACTAATAAAAATGTGTGAAGATAGATGACTGAAAAGTTCTGAACGTTCAAATGAACGAATTTTTGTATTGATTGTATTCTAAACTAGAAACAGTTTTGAAATATTGGTGCAATATTTCTGGATAAAATGGAATTGGGAAAAAATATTTCATTCATTTGAACGTTCAAAACTTCTGTTAAATTGAAAATAGTAAGAGAAAATTGAGTAACCTCTTTAATCGTAGAAAGTGATTGACTGCGTGGAACACAGCCCTTTTCGATTTTATTCTCCACATATGAAAGAAAATGTGTAATAGGTTTCAGTCGAAGACATGCACTGTCTGTGGAACAATATGTATGTATCATTGCAGAGTAACTTAAAATGAATTGAGCATCTGGCATTTCTTGCTGAAAGTCGAGAAGAGGTGCAAGAGATTCGATGGTTTCTAGATCTGGTTGAGGTATCAGAGCAAACGCAGTAATCCACGTTTGCAAGGTCTCCTGACTGATGTACTTGTTTATTATCAGATCTTTCATTACAGTTACTCCAGCGTTGCTGCCCAAATAGGGTAGAGCATTGATAAAGTGTTTTCTGAAAGCAATTACAGTGAGTAAGAAGATATATCTAAAGAAGAAGAAAAAAAAGATACATAAAAATGATCACTTGTTCGAACCTGCTGTTTTTACAGATACCGTTGGCTCTGGCGAACATTTGGCTCAATGATGGGTAGTCCAACATTCGTGCTGAGTGAATGAACTTGGTGAATAGTTCCGAGAAACTTTGTTGCACTTCTTCTGCAACTTCGTGCCTACACATACTCTTCAAAAGATCTCTAGATGTACGCAATTCACCATGAACAGTTCTAGGTGCTTTCGCATGATCGTAAAGTAATGTGGTTCTCTTGGTGTGAATATGTTCTGCCTCTTTATGCTTACGCTTAGACTCATTACTGGTTGAAGCATCTTCCTCTTTGGTAACATTGCTTTCTTCATCGTCATCGTCGTCATCATCGCCATCATTTTCAGCAGAAATGTCTATGTTGATTTCCATAGTTTCGGAAATAAGCTCTAAACTCGCACTCATTTCAGTGCGGACACCAGCTTTATTGCCATTAGAAAGTGGCTGCAGTTGATGCGAATCATTGCAGACGACCCGTTCATAGATGTTATGATCAATTGTGATCTCACACTCACTCTGTGACTTAAGTAGGGTTTGTTTTGCAATTCTAGATTGAGAGAGAGGACTTCGGTACGTCTGTGACTGTATGATTGAAAGATGTTTGCTGCTGTGGGTGCATCTAGCAAGATTTTTTGTTTTTCTTATCACGAGACTGGTCTTTTTAGCTTCATGAAGTTTATAACGCGTTTCACATATTCCGTTAACGTCGAGTTCGTCCACTCGTCTATCGACATCAAACCTCATCATCGAGTTCTGCAACATCGACAATATACCTCGTTTTAAATTGAGTGCCCATGCACTTTCTTTGGGATCAGGACAGACTTCTCGAACGACTCCATCGTCAAACGCAAAGCGTAAAATATGACGCTCCAAGCTAGCTTTAAATTCTGCCCCCGCTCTATCTGGAAATTCAGAGTGATAACGTGATCTGTCATGACTAATGCTTGAATTGCTCAATTTGATAAATCCCTCGCAAGGAGTTGTAAAATGCAAGGTAACTGTAGAATCGATATGCAGTGATGACTCATGGCTTGCAGCTTCTTGACCTTGATTTCCCAAATTTGTGCTAGTGTCTACTTTATAGAGGTACACATAGTACAAACTTTCATTGTACTTGAACTTCCTTTCCGCTGGAACTGCCATGCCATGAAAAGAGATAAAAACACTATCATTAATCTATTACCTACAATGTATACTATGTCTTGGTAAAAGTGCCTGAATTTTTTTTCGTAACACAGTGTAATAGCTTTAAAGAAATTTTTTACTAATAATTAGTAGAAAAATTCATCAATGTCTTATATATCTTTAGTTTATTAACACTTACCGTTGCACGTCATGCGACCACATAATGTTGAGTCTTTACTAATATCTGGAAAAGAAATAAGGAAATATATAATATTTAATTTATTATGCGTTGAATCTTTTACTTCTTATACCTGCCAATTAAAGACAGTACCTAATTTATTAACATGACTGTATCATTTCACAAATTCATCTGTCACAATCTGATAATCATATCATAAACAGTTAATCATGTAAATCCCACAATGTTGGTACACTTGTGTTGCACCCATGTTACCAACTTTATAATCTGAATATTCATCATTTTAATCAATTATACAATCATATGCGAATAAAATGGATAGAAATCAACCTACGGATTATCTATGGCCAAACAGAACCTTTCACACTATCAGTTGGGGTGTTTGTATGGGAAACTCCAAACATTTTATCAGTTTCTGTGTTTATCTCTTAGAAAAATAACGTCTGACAGAAATTCATAAAATATATATCAAGATCGGCTTATGTCAAATTCGGTTTTGAATAAAATGCTTATTTTATTTAAGTAAGTAATGTTAACAGATTATTTTAGTTTAGATTTAGTATTAGATTTAATATTAGATTTAAAACCAATAGGTATCTATTTAGTTGTCCTAGGGGACTTTTTATGATTTTTATAGTTGTTTTAATTGTTTTCCTTTTCTCATGGAATATTTAATTTTTTTCATATAAAATAACTGGGTGTCCAGCGTGTGAGAAAAGCGTGAAAAGCGGGAATTGTACGGGAATTTTATTGGTGCGGGAAATGTACGTGATTTTTTATTTGATGCGGGAATTTTTATTTCCCTTGATTGATTTAATCATTTTTATAGGAACACATCATAGAGGAATTTTTTGGTCCGATATAATATGTACAGGAATTTTGAAAAAGTCTGCAGGAAATGTACGGGAATTTTATCACATGTCTTCACTGAACACCCTGGATAAGCCTTTTTAGGAAATTCCCTCCTGGTCAGGAGGGAATTTCCTAAACAACTCGAGTTGTTGCACAACAGGCAATACTTTTTTCAACAATTATTACTCATTTATTTAAATAACTGGACCCCTAAATATTATTTAAACATTGAAGTACAAATCTGAGTGATATATTCACTAAATATCATTGAAAATAATACCAATTTACACATGTCTTAGTAAAAAAATCCATAAACAGCGTTTATTTAAATGTATGTTTCATCTGAAGATATCGATTCTTTCTTCGTCTTTCCAATGTGCAATTGCATGCATGGAGGAAAAAGCGCATTAAATTGATAAGAATTTAACTTTAAGTCGACTCGATTTAAATTCTGTGCAATGTTTCTTCATCATTGAAACAAATTACTGGAAATTAGATTAGTAAACTGATAAACATATTGCGAAATCTAAACTACTCAGGATGTTTGTGTACAACTGTTGTTTCCATGAATGTATATTTTTTTGTGCGATTTCCAATTCTTTTCAAGTTATATATATATATATGTATATAGCTAAAAGATGTGAAAAATATTTTGGAAAAGATTAGATTGAATTATTATTTAGTTATATATAATATAAAGATTTAAATTTAAGTATGAGCAATTGAGCATATATTATAGTTTATTAATACAGATATTGCACTTACCGCCACTAACAGCATTAGCAAAGATGATGGTCCATAAAATAGCAGACAAAATGAAATGTTTGAAATACATGTTTAGTGTAAATTAAAAACTCCGAATAATGTTCTTCATTCTCGTTTCTCTTAGTAAAAATGAAAGTTATGAAAATTTATGATTCTACTAAGAAAGAAACACGTTGGTCTGCAGTTTATACACTCTACTACTCGTTTCTCTAAAGGGCTATATCTAAATTCTAAAGCAAAACTGTGCGCCACTTGGAACTTGGAGGACAGAGAACAAAACTGAGAAATACTAGGGTGCAATCACAACATGAACTCAATTCAATTCACGTTTACCGACACTTAAATAAGTGCTTCCTGTCCTGGTCGTTCACGCCGAGAGAATGAGCTTCATCTATTGCGGTAGACATGTGCCAGTCAAAGGTCCATGCTTTTCGTGCTTGCTTATACGTATAGGGAGGTCGAAAGGTCCCAAAACTGATAAGATATGAATTGAGACCCTCCGCTCTCTGATCTGTTGATATTCGGAGAAAATGTTCAAGAATGCTTGATCGTCCAAGTTTTGTCAATGTGAGATTTTTCTTAGTTTATCCTCTATTTAAAATCGCCCTTTTCACGTCACTTGAAATTTGAATTAGTTAAAAATAACTAATTCTAAAAGAAATCAGTCCGATATCAATCCAATGGGTTTGGAACGTTATGTAAAAATTGTTTTTATAAAGACTTATCCAGATTTACAGAGGACGATCATATAAGATGATGATTGATGATGATGAACATCTGACACTGAAAAATGTTGCAATTCAAGGAAGTAGGTGACTAACCAAAATTCTTATCTGGAAATTATATATATTATTATCAAGATACAATAGTTTTTTAGATAAACATTCTTATGTGATAAAATTTGTTATAAAAAAATGCAACATATTATATTCGCCTGTATAAACATTAAAAATCAATCCGAATGAATCCGAATTTTTCGGAATCATTCGGATTGATTCGGATAGACCTTTTGAAATCGCTTAAAATTCCTCGAAACTTCACAACAAGATTTAAAATCCCTTAAAATCTCTTAAAACACGCAGAAACCTTTTGAAATCACTTAAAATTTCACGAAAACCTTCGAATTCGCTTATAATTCGTTGAAATCTCTTAAAATTCGTGAAAACCTCTTAAAATTCCCAGAAACTTCTTAAAATTCCTTGAATTCTACGATAACATCTAAAGTCCCTCAAAATCCTCAAAATTCTATAAAATCTTTTAAAAATCAGAAAATCCTTTAAAATTATTAGAAATCTCATAAAATTTCACAAAATTCTTAAAAATGCCATAAAATATTTTTAAAATTAATAAAATCTCTTGAATTCTTTCAAAATTCCAGGAAATTTTATGACAACATTTAAAAATCCTTAAAGTCCCTTAAAAATCTCACAAAATTCCACAAAATCTTTTAAAAATCATAAAAATCTTTAGAATTCCGTAATAATCACTTAAAAAATTGTCAAAATCCCTTAAAATTCCTACTCTCCTCTTTATGTTGAAATAATTTTGTGGGTTTCGTGGGTTTAAACTGAATCTTTTGAAATTCGCTGGAACTGTAATGGCGGCTGCGCATGCGCATTACTACTGATGCGAAGAACTAAAATTTGAAATCAGTCAAGTAAAAACAGTGTTCCCAATTCGTGCCCTTTACTCAACTGCGCATGCGTCGCTCTCGACACCTGATTGGTTGCTATTCGCGCGCAGTTTAAAATGCTAAAAAATAT
>JAUESH010000024.1:4138059-4155830 GCA_032275165.1 Synergus magnus | reverse complement strand
ACATATTGAAATTTCGATTTGTAAGAAAAGGACGCAGTACCCGAGGTGCACCCGGGTGGGAAACCTGAACGCACGCCTAGGCGACGTACCCGTTAAGTGTCCGCTGTAACTCACACAGGGTGCCGGAACGGATTCTCTACGTATCTCATATCACCGCTTCCGGGTACAACACGCATCATTTTGCTCATTGTTTGATCAGATCAACACACCATGACAAATTGAATGAAACCCAGTGCATGATTAAAATGTAATGCTCAATTACAATATATCTATGTCAGAAGCTTATCAAAAGCAATTCCTATTCTATCCTGAAATTATACCTGTTTACAAATATTACAAATTTTGTTCTTCTCTTTTAAATTCTCTTTTTTGAGTTCGCAAATTTAATTTGTTTCCGTTCACAGAAACGGTTCTCAATTCAATTGGTTGAATAAATTCCAATTTTATGGCATGCATGATTTCAGTCTCACAAAGGCCTGTTTATTGACGCTGCAATTCATTTTAATGCAATTTTTAAAAAACGAAAGTGTACTCGTATGAGTGGGAAGGTGGTCACTAAAATTTAACAATAAGAACAAATTTCGGATTTTCAAAAATAGGTTTTCAGATCAATGAAATTCTATGCTTAGTTATAAAATCATGAACACGTCAGAAAATGTTTAGATAATTATTATCTATTGGGATTTCTTCGAATAACAAGTGTTAAGGACTAGGAAAATAAAATTATTTCGCTTAAAAAATATTACCTTTAACGACTTTGCAATTGTACATACGTTAAAGTACGTTAGTGGTAGTTTCTCATCCTTAGAATTAAAAAGAGGGCGATTTTTTTCCCCTTAGAACCTGTTTTTGAGATGCCTGAAGTAATATTAACGAAACAAATTTTGAAAAATTAAAATTTTTTTTTGATCATTTAATGAATGTTCGTAACTTTATTGACATGAACAAATTCATATTTGGATTACATAAACGAATTAAACTTGCACGAATATATGTACCAAATGTATTCATACAGGTTTCAACAGATTTAATGTTTTTGACTAAAATTGCATTAATCTGATCGTATACTGGTTATATAAACTGCATGTTCACCATTGTCAAACTTCACGGTAATTTTAATGGACTGTCAGCCGTTACAGCGCTTCGTGGTTACGGAAATGTAGACTATTATTTCTCTACATCTATCTAGTTTAACATACGACGCAGACGAACCAGTTTTAGATTCATATAACCACAGCAAGTAAATGGGTGAGCTCGAATAATTATGAGAATGCAGAGTAGTTTGTAAACAGTAAACACATATGTATCTCTGAAACAAATGATGGTATGCTAATTTCCACTGCACACTGTAATTCGAAAGACACTTTAGGAAGTGCTTCCTGATTATTTAAATCTTCAAACTGAAGTTTTAAAATAAACTTTAAATGAAAGTATATAAACTGAAAATTAAATAATTTGCAATTGAACAATTTTTAATTGGAGGGTGTACAAATATTAAACCGTCTAGATGACCATTGGATAATATCGCCTTTCAGTTCAGTATATGCGTTTCATGAAACCTCGAAATAATTCTTAACGGTAATAATGTGTGTGTGTGTGTGTGTGTGTGTGTGTGTGTGTGTGTGTCTTCGCGTAATTTACACGTGACACAGAGTCAATGAACAAAAGTCTCAGATCAATGACGTTTGTTACGCGTCAGAGATGAAAATCATGAAGGATTCAAGCACATATGAAGATCGGATTGGACAGTGACAATTCATCATTAAGGGTGTTGGATCCAAGCTTGGTTTTAATATCCCATTCTATTTAATTACCTAACTTTAACTAATACATGAATGCAGTCGGTGACGTACGGCTATCAATTTGAAGATCCAGATATCTCCAGCTACCTTTCGACCTCTCCTACCAACTTCTTCCCCTTAAATGGATAAATCGCTACAGTTCGAATTTTCAAAAATGAATCATTATAGAAAAATTACTATTAAAGAAAATTGTTTGAAAATTAAAGTTTTTTCTCAGCGTTTTGTTTATAAAATAACATTTATTGGAGCAAATATTAATTTTCGAACAATTGGATTTCTGTACGAAACGTGACAACACCGCTTTATGATCAGAAAACTGCTTACTCAGGACCGTACTATTAGAAAAAGTTTCAGCTAGTTCAGAGCCATAGATAGCAGGTATTGGAAAAGAATTTTGGAACGTCCTAAAAGTGTTATAGAATACATAATTGAAAAGAATTTCTGTAAAGCTTTACTTACTTTTGCCTAGAATGTACACTTGGAATATTCTCGAGTAAATTCGAATTGTAAAACCAACTCTCCAGAGTTTCCTAATACGCTGACCCATGAGAATTAAGATTTTGAGATAGGTGAAGTTCTTTACGATGAATTTATGTGTAGCCTATATAATATTTCTAAACCAGGGCAGCACTGGTTAAAAATAAAAGACTTTAAAAAACTATTCCTCTCCGTAGTATTAGATTACATATTAGAATATATAAAAATGATTATACAAAAATTGGACATGCTGAAATGATTTATCATGCCAAGGAAATTGATTGTAAGCAGTGCTAAATATTTATAATTAAAAGAAAAAATGTGCAAGCTTGAAAATTCCATTATTACGGTATCACAACGAAAGATGTGTATCTATAATATTGTAATTCGAAACAAAGAAATTTGTAGTGCAAAACTCCATGCACCTGGAAGTCACCGAAGTTACAGGAGGAAGAACAGTGAACAGTCTGCAAAAGAGTCAGAAAGAGTGAGATGGGTATTCTAACTGGTCAAACCGCTCTACCCCACTCTATTTCCTCTCTTTCTCCCTCCACTGCAGCATTCCGTCCTCATCACTTTTCTTTTCTTATTTTTCTCTCTTCACTGGTTTTCTGTTACGCTCAAGTTTAGTAAATTTAGATTCAAACGTCTGTCCGAGGTCTGAGGTTAGTTGCTACCTCGTTTTCTTGTGCTTATTAAGTTTTGGTGAAAATTACCTAAGTCGATCATTCCATTCTTTCTAACTCGACAGGATCGAACGAGAAGTCCGATCGACTTCGAAACTTTTCACGGCATTGGAGACCCACTCCTATTTTCAATGAATTAAAAGAACAGACACAAGAAAGTGGTAAAGACCGGGTTGAACTTTCGCTTTCTTGAAATCCACCAACAATGTTGTCAAGAAACGATGAATATGCAATCCGAGACTTCAGTGACTATGAAACTGAACATTTTTATAGCATTATAATTGCGTAATGCGGTGTTATAATAAACAAAAACTGTTAAGCAATACTTTTTTATAACGTTCCATATGGATCGTCGGTTGTGAGACGTGAAACTGGAGGATTTAAACTAGAGAACATATTAAACTAGAGAAATCCGAACAATCACATGACAGTAAGTCGTAAAAAAATTGGTTCAAGGTTTCACATGCAATCAGGAAGTCTTGAAAAATTTTTTCACCTCTGTAAAAACAGAATTTCAGCAAAAGCTCCGCGTTTTTTTTCCAGGATTTCATCAGAATCTGCTCTGGGACTTTGAAAAGGCATGATTCATCCGATTTGAGAGATGAGCGCAGAAGAATTGACGTAATTTTAACTTGTGAGAATTTGAGAAATGCTATTCTACTTATTTAATGAGAGCCGAGTGTTCAGCTGACGATATGAGTTGGAGTTTCCCCACTGGACCGCAGGTAATCACGCTAAGTCACGTCGGTCCGTGTCGACGCGGAAACATTTTGAAATAAAAAAAATGCCAGCGATATTTTTGAATGAAATTCAATCCTAAAGCTGACATTAGATGTGCAAAATTACTTGGATCCGGCTTGAACCCGAAATTGTGATCATACACAATAATTCTTATCAACTTGAGCTTAGGCTTTTAAAATTTTTGGCGTGTTTGTGTGTCGGGGACGACAATAAACTACGTTACCAAATTTTTTTTGTAACGTTACAAATCAAGTTAACCTTTATAAGCACAAAAAAATCTGAATAAACATAAAATCGGGTTTTACCTAAAGGCTACTTTACATGTACTATTGCACTTTTATACTTGATAACTTACATGTATCTTTTGCCGTCGACTTTCGAACGTCGCATTCTTTTCGATTAACTCACGATTTTTCGTTTAAATTTAGCAAATATCAGAAAGCTTTACACCGATCTGTGAAAAATAATCTCTGCCCATGTAGAAATTAGTTTCACATGAGGAATTGTGTTGTACACGTGTTTTTGAATGCGCAGAACAAATCGACAATAAGTCTTTACCACATTGTTTAATGTGACTATTGATGTTATTTTTTGTACTACTGGTTGTTTTTGTCAATATTTTTTAAAATATTGATTTTTCGTGTTGGGAAAAAAACCTCTCTAGCCCCACTGTAACTATGTTACATACATACAAACATTACATATGGAATTGAGACGCAACGTAAAACCTAAATGATTTAAAAATGAGCAAATGGTCATAACTCACCTTATCGAGATATCGAAATCCATGATCTTGAGCGACTTTCTGGGCCACTTCTGGTCCTCCTTCGATGTGCGCAGCCCATTGGTTTGTATAAGCCCTAGCAGGATTATCTCTAGTTGAAAGCAACAGAGTCAAGATTAAAACCCACTTGTTACACATCGTTTCACCACTTTTATCAGTATCGTTTCCGATACCGTCACCGTCACCGACACTGTCGCTGGCACCGTCACTATCACCGACGACACTGTGCTACCTGCAATTTCGCGCACTTATGCGTCGCGCGACTAGACCGTATGTCGTGTACGTCATTCATTAAATATCAGCACTGCGGTGAGAATAGATTCTTGTTTGTACAGTATATATATCTTCAAATTGCGTATACGTGGCTGTTTTGCTTCTTTGTGTGCTTTATATACATGTACCATCCACCGCTTTAACGCTTTAACGCTTTAACGTTTACGCCAAGGTTCTCCTCAACCAGTTGTGGAAGCACAATTCGTAGAGGGGAATTTACCGATTTCCCTCTATTTTTCGTTTACTCAATTAAACATCGAAGATCTGAATATGTGAGAGCCACTGGGAAAATAGAACACGTGGCTTGCTCGTTATCACGACTGCAATGAACAAATCTCTTATCTCATCAAGACGGATAAAGAAGGAGAATTGTTGACGGGCATATGAACGGAAAGTAATCAGAACTAGAAGATTCCTCTATTCACCGAGAACTAACGTTGGTCCCTTTCCGCCTGATTAAGCCTTTCCACTAAGTGATTCTTATTCACCCTCGTACAACCCTTCGCTTTTTGCACTTTATGGTTGCCTTCGTTTGGTCGTCAATGACTATATCCTACAAATGGTGTGCGGACCTCTACTCCCTTTATGTTTACAACGTAGTCGTCATCGCCAGTTTGATGCAACCCTACTTCTTCCTTTAATTTAATACTTTCGATGGCTAAGAAGAAAAAGGGGTTGTGTTGTATAATCTCGCTTAGGAAATGTTTTGGCGAATGTTCCGAATGCGCTTTGACTCGCCCGACGATGAAAAGCATTTGATGGTGACTGCTTGATCCATTCAATTGAAAACTGGGTGGTATTACTTTATCCAGCCAGAAAAAGGTTTAGTGAGTAGCCCAAGAGAAATTCGAGACTATGAAATTAAACAAGTTTGCACTCCCCGAAGCAGTACCCATTTGTGAAATTCCTCTAGCCGACGTCGACGATATACTAATTTTAAAGCTTAAGTTTTCACAATGTAAATTTGTACCTCACTTCCTTCTTTGCTGTTCTTATTTTCTTCCGCAAAAAACCGCTTCTGCTTTAACTGGCGACCTGAAAACAATCACAAAAATTTTCTTTTACAAAGAGGATTTTTCTGCTCGTACATACTTTGAATTTGTTAATTAATTTAGCAAAAGGGGAAAAAGGAATTGTCGATCTAAGATTGACAAGTTGACCTTTTTGCATTTTGAGCTACAGTGAAACTGCAAGTGAAAAACATCGATTTCAAATAGTTCGGAATGGAAGAGATATATTGATTACTGTAGGTCGAAAAAAAAAAAACATTCGTCGTCTAAAATAAACCCGGAGATAAATTCACGCGAACCATAAGCCTTGTAAGATACAACTAGTGTTCGAAAATTCTCGGTAAAATGTTTTTTGTCCTTCTCTACCTTATAGCGCCATCTTTGTCCAGAAAAGGATGGCGCTATAAGATAGAGAAGGAGAAAGAACATTTTACTGAGAATTTTCGAACACTAGATACAACAAACAAGTAGATTTAAGGGTAATTACCCTAGATTAAGGGTAATTAAATTTAAGGGTAATTATGGTAATTACCATATGAACAAATTTAAATAACCCCTTTTTTTTCTCACAATTTTTAATTTTTCAAAAAAATAATAGTGCACAGACGTCCGTGTTCACGTTCTTTACGTGTGTACACTATTATTTTTCTTTAAAAAGTAAAAATTGTGAGAAAAAAAAAGCCGACTTATCTAAATTTGCTCATATGGTAAGTAACACATGCCCTTAACATTTTTAACTAAAGAACTGAATTTTTTGGCAGACAAATGCAAACTCTTTTCACTACACATTTATAGTAAAGCAAGCTGTGAATTCGATTTCTAGTGTTCAATATTTTGATAAATCCTTAAATTCTGATAGAATCAAGGTGTGACACATCCGAACAATTTCTTAGAACTTCATATTAGATATATTCCACTTGTATATTTAAAAAAAAAAAAAACCTATATTTAGGATCTGGATATTGTCATCGCTACAAAACTTCCTCTATGAGGAAGCTATTACTATAAATTTGTTCAATATTGTAGTGACCAGTAAAACTGAGCCTTCCATTTTACAGAAGTTCTAGAATATATGCACGCTTGAGGAGGAAAGTCGCTCTACTCGCCAGTCAAGTCAAGGCCTTTACAGTAATCTCGCAGCAGGAAGTGCGCGAGATCATGGACTACAACAGGTAAGTAAGTATTCTGCACAACTTTTGGTTTACCTGAGTGGTGGTACCTGAGTGAATGTGAGTAGCTTGTAAGTAAAATGATAGAACTTTTTCGTTCCTGGATCTAACGTTAAACTAGTTTCGAACTTTATAAAAGTTGATATTTAGGCGTTGTGTCCGTGATTTACAGGCAAGTTTAAAATTAAGAGGTATTGAAACGAGAATCCTTAAAGAATTAAAGGTATTAGGAGGCCTCTCCGTTCAGATAGGCAGAGAAAAGTTGGTTCCTGTCAGGTAACTACCAGAATTGAGCGGTTGGATGCAATAACAACTTAGAGATCGTTAAATATATTATGTAACGCTTTATTTAGGGGGATAGAGAGGTCTAGTCTACCGTTATAACAATTGGTGAAAAACTGCAAGAAAAGCCGGAATAAGCGTTACGTAGCATTTTTTGGGCATGGACTCCGACTTAGCAATTCCGCTATATAGCGATCGGACTACATTTATGTTAACTCACAGAGTTAAAAAAAGAGGTGCAGACGCTCTACCCTAAGGCTAACTTGGAATTCTTACCGAGAATCACTTGTTTTTTAGTTTATTTTACACATAACATTTTTAAAAACAAATGAAAATCAAGTGAAAATCAAATGACTTCTGAAAAATGCAAGTATATGCTATTATTGCACCCAACGGTAGAATTATGTATACATTGCCTAGTCAACTTACTGTAAATAAAAGTTGAAAATTTGGCACATATTAAGATTGTCATTAGATATTTGAAATTCATCTTCGTCGAGGACTTAGAGGTATTTACCTAAGTTCTAACCACCCTAAGAAATTGTCCAAATGCAAGAGTATAAGCTTAAAATTTTAAAAACACCAAACATAACCTAAAATCACAAACTCATATGAATAGACTTATAACAGAGAATCCAACTATTCCATCCAATCACATCGACTTTATCAAAACTGAATTGAGCGAAATTCTGAGAGGCAAAAATCTTCAGAATCCCTAAAATACCCCAGACAGATTTTAACTATTTCCTCTTCATATTGCTTTCCATAATTCCTCTTAATTTCTTAATTCTTTTCCTTGGTTACAACCCAATGTAAATAATATCCCAGTTTTTTTGGCAATCCCCCTAATCTCTTCTTGATAATTTAATCATAATTTCCTACAGTACATCTTCAGAGTAACAGATTTACAGCGCAAAAGTGGCATTTGACTTACAGAGAAATATACAGAAACAGCGAGGAGACTTCGCTCGAGCATTGTGCGTTGAAAAACACACCGGCCGGTCAGAGTTGCACAGCTTTAGAAAATTGAATAAAAAGCACTCTGGTTAAGCTAACGCATTTACCGTTACGGAATCTACTGTCGTGCGTCGTTTTTGTGTAGTCGCACGGTGGTTATCCGTGGACACGACGCCGGTGCAATGCGCTTACACACGCGAGATTATGTCACCTACATGCGATTTTGTTGTCGAAAAACAATGTGCAACAAAATGAACGAACTCACTCTTCCAAAGGAGCACGGATGACTGACGGGTCGGAGACTCCAGCAGAACCGCGGACCGCCCTCCACGATGCCGATAGAGGTTACTCCCATTCGCATTTCGCCCCTCCACGGTCCACGCAACTTGGTGATCAGCACCAGCAGTGTTCCCAATTCGTGCCCCTTACTCAACTGCGCATGCGTCGCTCTCGACACCTGATTGGTTGCTATTCGTGCGCAGTTTAAAATGCTAAAAAATATTATTTTTACTGTTTATTATAAATAATAGAATTTTATCTAATAAAAATGTCTATTATATCGAAATTAATGAATCTTGATAAAAATAAAAATTAATTAAATGTATATTCTGTAAATAAAAAATATCTTTTAGTACTCACTTGAATATGTATTTAAGTAATTTTTATTTTTATTAAGATTCATTAATTTCGATCTAGTGGACATTTTTATAAGTTGAAATGCCATTATTTATAATAAACAATAAAAATAATATTTTTTAGCATTTTAAACTGCGCGCGAATAGCAACCAATCACAAGCCGAGCGCGACGCATGCGCAGTTGAGTAAGGGGCACGAATTGGGAACACTGAGTAGAAACCTTGCTACCTTTCTATCTCATTTCTATAGTCTTTGGCAGTTCAGCAGTTGGTGTTGGTGGCAAAGGTGGCATTGTGTTGCGTTGTCGTTTGTTGTAAGCTGTTTTATGTGCACAATTTCGAATAACTTTTAACAAAAATGGATTTGCCAATTACATATTGTACTTGTGGTCAGCCTTTTGATGCTGGACAATTTATGATACAATGCGACGTCTGTAGAAACTGGTATCATGGAGCGTAAGTTTCATTAGTTTTTGCAAATCTAGAACATACTCGGTTTATCATGATGATCCTAATCATATTGAGCGAAAAATAACAGTTAACATACCCTCATAATTTGGCATTTATTCTAGTCCTCGACTGATTTCCACCTAATCTTGTTTTATTAAATAACTTTGTGCCAAACGCAATGTATTCAACTGGTGTATGCTAGTAATAGTTTTGTTGTCACTAACATAACCTAGTGATCGGTAATGTCAATTCAAAACTAACATATAATTTAATATGAATTTTATTCTTTTTTAGTAAAAATGATGTACATTTAAGTATAGACGAAAATTTGGTTTATGTCATGCTTGAATTATAAGCATAATCCGAGATAATAACTTTATTAATTATAAATTTGTTTCAGGTGTGTAAATATAAGGGAATATGTAACAGTGGACCTTGATAAATATCACTGCCCGCGTTGTGAAGCCACATGTGGACCATCTTTAAGTAAGCATTTCTTGAACAATTAGGAAAAAAGTGATCGGATACTTATTATAAATTGGGTGTTGTTTGCAATATCAATTTTAAATATAAACCACATGTGTATGGATAGAGTTTGATGTCCTATAATTCAAAAGTGTTCTGGATCCAATTGACGTCCAGTGATACTATTTGAATAAGTGGTGGAATAAGAATAATATTTAAACAAATGGTTTATTCCTTTCATTAAAATCTGATTTTTTCTTTCAGTGAAAGCCAGAATGAATTGGCATCGTCACGATTACTCGGAAGTAAATGCCGAAACAAAGCCTGTGCAAACGGGCACTCCAGTTTTTATCAGAGAGCTAAAGTCAAGGCATTTTCCGAAAGCAGATGATGTTGTTAAATATTTAAGAGGGCAGCAGTTAACAATGCAGTATTTGCAGAACGTGGGATTTGACACACCTATTATTGTTGACGGAAAGGAAGGCCTTGATATGATTGTTCCACCTTCAAATTTTAGTGTTTACGACATTGAAAGTTATGTCGGTAAGAAAATATTTTGACTTAAACTCTGTGCTGGAAAAGAAAAACCGCTTACCTAGGCTTGTCATAATTTCGAAAAAATTATTGAAAGCAAAGCAAATTGAATTTACACAAAACTTTTATCGTTTTTCTTTCCACCATAGAACTATTTCTTTGATTTTCAACATGAGTTTGTTAGTGAATATATTTTATATCTATATATGACTTATATCAGGTGGAGATCGTGAAATGGATGTTATCGACGTTGCCAGGCAAAACAACATTCGGTTGAAACTGAGAGAATTTGTCGAATACTACAACGCTCCTGTTCGCACAAGGATTTTGAATGTTATAAGCCTCGAGTTTACAAACACTGGGTATACTGAAATTAATTGTCTCTAGATTTTATTTTTCATGAGTTTATATATTATTAAGTTGATTGCATTTTACCAATTTAAAATTGCAGTCTCGCACCATTGGTTGAAGCACCCTATATTGCACGTAAGCTTGATTGGGCAAATACAGTTTGGCCACGTGACTGGCCAGAGGAAAGCGAGTTAAAACGGCCTGAAGTTCAAAAATACTGCTTAATGGGTGTCAAAGACAGTTTCACAGATTTTCACGTTGATTTTGGTGGCACTTCTGTATGGTATCACGTATTACGTGGTGAAAAGATATTTTATCTTATTAGGCCGACACCCACGAATTTACAATTATATCAACATTGGATGTGTAGTTCTACGCAAAGTGAAACTTTTTTTGGCGACCAAGCTGACGCTTGCTATAAATGCGTACTAAAACAGGGCCAAACCATGTTGATACCAACTGGATGGATTCACGCAGTCTTGACACCTGTTGACTCTCTTGTGTTTGGGGGCAATTTCGTTCATAGTCTCAACATTCCTATGCAGATACAGTACGTATAAATTATAATAATGGTTATATCATTCATCCTCGTATTTACCTCACCCTTTAAAACTTGATCGTCTTTAACGAGTATGGCAACTGCTACTTTGAAATTTTCTTTTTCAATGACAATTCTTTTCAGAATATACGAAATAGAGAGGAAAATGAAAACTCCGTATAAGTTTCAATATCCTGGATTTGAAACTATTAACTGGTTTGCGGCTAAAAAACTACTGAAAGAATTGAAGGAATTAAATAATGAAGGAAAAAAGTGTCCCCCTTACTTTTTACAAGGAGTTAAAGCGTTACTTAGTATACTCAAACAGTGGAACACCGACAAAGATGTAAGTTGAAACCCAACTTTAAATGAAATTCGAGTTAAATAGGATTTTGTTATTGATTATGGTAATTAAAATTCATTAAAATCTTCTGAAATGTTTAAAAATGCAAGAACACTGTTATTGCACCCAGTTGCTTAATTATTGCATTTTATTTGTAGTACAACATGGTTAGTCGCAGTCATATACCGGAAACTATAAACAGCCAAAAATTACTGAAAGACATCAGTAAGGAAATCAGGAATGCCGAGCGATATCTGATATCTTTGAATCCTCCAAAACCTGAACGTGAAAGCAAACGGAAGAAAAAGAAACCTTTAAATAAGGATTTCGTTGACTATGAAGTCGCAGATCGAATGAAAGACAGTCCTTTCACTGCAACACTGAAGGAAACGAATAAAATTGATTCAGGGATAAACGAAACTCTATCAGTAAACAGACCATCTATAAAAATGACCTTACCAAAACCACCAGTCTTCCCATTTGTAAAAACAAATACGCCCGCAGCAAGAGAAGTCGCTGAAAAGAAACGTGTTTCGAGAACTGGAAAGCGGAGTCCAAAAGTGATTAGATTTAAGCTAGGTGACAAGGAGGTGGTTAGAAGTACAAATGACAATATTATTTATGGTAATTTTGCAATAGACAGTACCGTAGAAACGCCTAAAGAGCTTACGTGGAAACAGACATCAGTGTATGATTTTCACGATGGAAGTAATGAAAGTGATTATGGAGGATTGACTGTAGACGAAGCGCCCAAAAGAAGGAAAGGAGCAAAATCATCTCCACAGAAAAAAGTGAAACGTGTTTATGCGAATGATATCGAAGTTCTTAATGATATTCCAAAGAACGGCATCGAGGAGCTTTTAAAAGCATCGGCATACACACTGGGAAGTACTGGTCAACGACTAGATATCACGTACGTATTTCGATTTTGTTTTACATCAGTTTTGTGTGCTCACTTTTTATTGCTCAGAAAATTTCTTCTTCACGTGATAATTATAATTTCAGTCCTTCAGCGTCTAGTCCGCATTACGAGCAACCTGCACCAGCACCTACTGGGTGAGTGAAATTTCGTTTATAATCATTTACATCCTACAGCGTTGATAACAATCTGGCAATGTTACGTCTTCTAGATTCAAAATAACTAATCAAAACAGTGCATTAAAAAGCTAGATGAAAAGAACAGGGTGGCCACATATCTGGGAAGTCAGGGAAATGTCAGGGAAAAAAAAGTTTGTCAGGGAAATACGAGAAGCTGTCAGGAAAAATAGAAATTGACATTTATGCTATTTTATTTTTGTCGTATATATATATATATATAACTTTCATAGTTTATTTAACAGATTTTAGGAGCTTTCCGAGGATTTCAAAGGATTATAAAAAATGTCCAGGCATTCTTTGACATTCTCTGGGTTTCTAATGATTTCAAACGATTTTCAGTAATTTTAAGGGATTTTAAGAGGTTTCTAGGAACTTAAAGAGCTTACAAGAGACTTGTACAATAATTAAAAGATTTAGTGGAATTTTAAAGAACTTTATGAAATTTTAAGAGATTTTTAAGAAAGTTTAAAGAATTCAACGAATTTTAAGGAATTTTGAAGATCCTTGTGGAATTTTTAATAATTTTAAAAAGCTTGTAAGAATTTTAAGAAATCTTTCATAGACATCATGTATATAAGTAAATTCTCTTTACAAAAACGTTCATAACTCCTAGAATAAAATCGACAATTATTATCATTTTCAACCAATATAGGAACGTCACGTATATCAGTCATTTTTTATATCTTGATGTCTTAGTATTTATAAATTGAAAACGTCCAGTTCTGGCAGGGCTTCACCCTCGACGCGAGAGGCTATCGCAGGCATGCTATCCATCAGCGAGCAATGTTATTCCACGACATCGGAAAAATCATTGAAGCCGTCTAAAGCAATAAAACGTTCACGTGCTGAGGAAGACGAAGACGACGATCTCCTACTTGAAAACATTGACAAAGTACACCAAGACGATGACTTTAGTAAGTGCTGTAGATGAAATAGGAGATCTAAATGCAACACAAAACATATTTACATTTTGTTAAATTATTTATTACTTTAAGCTGAAAAAAAATTAACAAACGCATAATTTCTGTATCAGTTTATCCAGCATTAGATGTGTCAGACGAGGAAGAATTCATTTTTAAATCTAAGGGAAAGAGAGAGGAAGACGAAGCATGGAATCCTAAAGCAAGAGTTGGACCCCTTTTGCCGAAAACCAATCGTCCTGCACGCGAAGGTGCTAAAAAAACATCTGTGGAGAAAGGCTTAGAAGCGGCTGCCGCGAAGAGAGCGAAACAACCGGTAAGTTCATAAAACTATTGTGTAGATTGCGCAATGCATGTGTCAGTAACTGATATTAATTCTTTGGGTATTGAGAAAAATGAATTTAAGTAAAATTCTACACCGTGCACGTATAACTTCCAATAAGCATATTGTAATTCTCTTTTCTCTGCTTGCAAAAATTCGTGACAGGATGATTACTCAGATAGCGATGTGGATAACCTTACCAAGAAGAAATTGGTAGGCATAACAATTCTCAATTGGTTTGTTCGTAAATCTGTTCAGCAATACCGATTAAGCCATGCTGCATGAGTTCATTGTTAATCCATAAAACGTAGAAATGTGTGTGGTACACTGAATAACGAGAGTTATCTACTTATAATTTTCTGTTGTTATAGTTACTTATTTTTTCTATTTAAACTTTAGTGAAAAAAAAATCTAAGCATCAGAGAAAGGAGAAGAAATCTCCTTTGACTCGACATTTGGAGGCTAAGAAAATTGTATTCAGAAAAAGCTCTGTTTAAGAAAAGGGAGATTACTTTACTTTTCTTAGTATAAATTTCATTTTTGATGAGTATTTATTATTTAATATAAATTTTAAATAATATCATACCTGTTTGTGTGTCCTCTTTACTATATTCAAACTAAGATTTTTATTACAAAAACTGTATTTTTTGTTTAATGATATGCAGTCCACGTCCAAACGTACTTATAATAAAAGAAAACAGAAAGATGCATCTGTCGTATTGCCTGCAGCAAGTTCCCTTGTACCGATGGAAAATACGGTAAAAGCTACTACAACTTACACTTCAATTTTGACAAGTCCAAACAGACTCAAAGATGTTAAGGCAAAACTTGCAGCACCTGTTCCAGTTGGTAAGCTTTTTTTTATATTATTTATCATACAGAAATACTTCAATCATTTAAGAAAAAATAGAAATCATAATTTAAAATTCACTTTCAGAGCGTAAACCAAAAAAAGGTATGAAAACAGCGAAACAGCGATTGGGTAAAATTTTAAAAATTCATAAAATGATACATTGAAAGTTGAAAAGATGTTCAAAATGAAACTCTTGAAATTTCTTTAATTTGTAAATAAAGTAATTAATTCCGTAAAAAAAATTTGAGAAGGCACTAAGATTTCAAGGACAATGTCTTTATGATGTAGTTTATTGTTGAGATTTTTTAATTATGTCAGTTTTCAATGTTTTCTCAATGTATAATATTACATTTCGATACTAGTGCGCGAATATAATTTTAGCCTTGTGTGAAAAGGTCACACAAGGCTGAAATCACATTCTCGCTCATGTATCGAACCGTATTTTTTGACACGACGTGTGCGAAGCTTGATTTAGTATACGCTTTTTTGACCCAGCGTGCGCGAAATCGAGTTTCGCGCACGGAGTGTCAAAAAATGACTTCCGAGCTCAGTATTCTGATCAAAATGATATAATTATTTCTCATTATCAATTTATACTTGAATATAATTATTATTGCCTAGTAGGGCGAAAAAATAGTTTTAGGCTTTTAGATTAGGTAGATTGGTTTAAGGTTGAATACCTCAGACATTTGATTTTACTTATTTATGAGCTGTACATACTTTGATTCTAAAATAAAAAGTAATTATTAGATTGCTAATTAACTTCCGAGTGTATTTTTAGAAAATAGAATGTCTGCATAACTCAATTTGATTAAAAATATGAGTTAGTTAGATTATTTTGTTGTCGACCGAAAAAGCTGCTGTATTGAATAAAATTTCTTGAAATTTAAATAAAATTAACTTAAGGGCATGTGGTAATTACCACAAGAGCAAATTTAGTTTCCCCAACTGTACAATAATAAATAGTTTTAGCAAAAAATATTTATTATTGCGAGCGTAAAATTGGGAAACGAAATTGTTCTTATGGTAAAGTATCATATGCCCTTAACTAAAATTTATTTCTTGGAATATTTTTGGCAATCTAGTATATTATTAATTACCTCGCAATTCATTATATCATATACGTTAAAATAAGGATTAATACGAAAGCATATTCACGCATCATTCGAATATTTAGAATGTGTATATACTATAGTTGGTATCACTTAACCATAGTCTTGAGACAGGCTATATGTATAGCAAACTACGTTACTTTTTTACTTATTTCTTTTTAATAACAGATCTATGCTTTTACACACTAACTTTTGTTGTTAGAATGTATTTGTTAAAATAATTTTTCTCAGTAGTCACAATCAAGTACATAAATAATACATCATTTCAAGAGATGTTGACTTCGACCTGAACAAAATTTTTTGTACGATTATATATGAAAAAGACTTCTTATTATAAGATAAGCTAACTATATTTTAAGTTTACTGTTTCAATACTTATTCGCTCTTATACAATAAGTAAATAGTATAATGTACAGAGTAAATCACAATTCTTTCTTAGATTCACTCTTTTTATACGTCACTCCGTGTATTTTATACATCAGAACTGTGTAAATATCTTAGAAATTAAAATCTGTTTTTACATTCACCGACTTGATGTATATAAATAAAGGCCTTTAAAAGCCTTCTTAATTGAATAATCATTTTTATTCTTCGATAAAATAAGTATAAAAAAAAACGACTCTTTTGGGATCGTTCTTCTTATGTACGGCAAATTGTATATTTATATTCTGACTTTTTAGCGTACCTAATTATATGGACAGATTATTGTTTTCGACAATCGTGATTTATGTAAATATAAGTTTACTCGAAACGAAATATCTAATTGTGTTCTGGTGATTTTAAATCTAAACTGCAAATTCAAAGAAATATATAAATTCATGATTTTAATAGAGAAAATAAAAAATTACATTTCATGCACTCAACAATAATTTATTTCTATTCGAACTATAGTACCTTCTTACGTACTGCAGTTGGTTGCGATTTTTTCGTGATGCTTTAGAAGGTGCTATAATATAATTACAAGACACAAGCAGAAAATTGAAAATTTGTTACGCCTAATAAGTCTTGCCATTAAGAAGACATGTTCATCGCTCTCCGCTGCAACGAATATTAGAAAAATAGAAAACTCTTTACCTATACTTGACATGCATATAAACTATTGTAATCTTATAAATCTCGTCAAATTATAGATTTTATTATAGTGTTTTATTTTCTGTAAAGTAGCTATATTATTTTTAAATATTTCCAGTGAGTGAGGTTAGTAATTTTTGTAACAACAGTTTAAACTCAGTATTTACTTAATAGAATTCATAATTTTTCAAATGCAATTTGAATTGTCGTCTGACGTGTATAATAATGATAAAGTAATATTATAAAATGTAGCAATAAAAATATCTGAGTGACATATGCGTCCAAATGTTTCTCAACTTTTACTAAGTAATTACTAGTTAATCTTGGATAAATGCGCTTAATTGTTTAGACCAAAAAACTTCAAGTGGCACTAGTAAAAACTAGCAAATTGTACATTGCAGCGTGAAATAACAATATAAGTGCAGCAGATAATACAATTGTCACAATTATATATAATCTTTGATCCATCTATTTTGTAATAGTATAGAGGCTCCTTTGAATTAAAAACTGAAAAAATGCAATAAAATTGTGTTAACGCATGAAATATATTATTGCATGGGCAAAAAATAAGGTGAATACATACATTTTGATTTTATATCACAAAATGACCTTAAAAGAATATGCCATCTAGTCGCGCTCTGAGTTCTTAATTATTTGTAACCGTTGCCACTTTTTTAATCTAATAAAAAATAATTTTATAAAAAAATTCGTATACTTCGACATCACCTCTACAGAATTGACTGTATGACCATCTCTCCTTTGTTCTATTCATAAATGCGAGTTATAGACTTTCTTCCTCAGCATTCAGAGTAATGGTATACATTATTATTATTATTATTAACAATGAATAATTAGTAAAAAAAATTATTGTTAAGGGCAAATGGCAGACGTGACTTTA